>NJDC01001549.1:52542-63200 GCA_002245475.1 Calephelis virginiensis
TTTGCGTAGTTCACTGTTTTTCCTGTTTTGTGACGCCATAATACGTATACATTTTTTGACGGAAAATTGCAAATCAAATACTTTTATTTGGATACAGACGTAAGTGTCTATCTTTTAAAAAATCACTTGGATAAAACCTCAATGTAATGTTGACAAACCATTTGATGTACTTTGCACATGTAGATTGGATAATATTAGTATCAGCCCCACGTATGGGAAAATGGGGTCTCTTTAAAAAAATTTTAATTAATAAAAAAATCATAATACAGTTCACAGAATCCTACAGAGTCATAACTGTGCTATACTAACAGTTTAGGAATAAAGTGGCAACGAATGGACAGATATTCGTATAAGAATTTTTGCCATTTGATTACAGAATTCTTAAAAATGTTAATTGTTGTAATAAGATAATAAGTGATGTCATATTTATGGCAACACATATATATACTCTGTTGTTGAACGTCTCCTGGTGGTGACGTTTAGGACGGCTTCTACAGCTTTGTATTTTGTAATAATGTAACACAAGTAACATTCTTTGTAGCCTAACTGGGATTTTATGAAATGGTTTATTAATTAAGCCTAAAAGGGGCTTATGATTCGTTTCAATTTGAACATTTTCCTTACCGTAAATATAAAATTTAAATCTTTCAACATCAAAACAAACCACTAGCAGTTCTTTTTCTATTTGAGATTATCTCCAGAAAATTTCTGTTAGAGCTCGAGAGGCATATTATCTTATAGGTTTTCCTCTTGCGATATTACTGCAGCTAATCCTGCTGATGAAGCATCTACACTGATAGTGGTCCCTTTTGTTTCACCGAAAAGTCCCAAAACTGGCTCATATGACATAATATTTTTTAAGTTCTGTAATGCCTCAGTATGACAACTTGACGAGGCTAGGTGCGGTGGGTACCTGCAAGGCGTCGGCGACGGCCCCCCGCAGCCGGTCCGCGAAGGGCCCGTCGGCCAGCCCCAGCCGGTCCTGTGCCGGCAGCAGCCGCACCGTGTACACGGACGCCGGCGACACCAGGAACCAGAACAAGTCGCGCCATGGGAACGTGCTCTCCGCCTCACGTCGCGCCACTGACACGTGGCAGAAGGGACGTTCCACGCCTGCGGAGAACCGTTACCTGACTTTTCATCCCCTTTCACATATCGAAGCCCCCAGACTAAGCCACCGATGACGGAATTTTACCACTTTTAAGATATATTAACTATGTAGGAGTAATTTCCCCCGAGGAAGAGTACTATGAATTAATATGGGATGAAAGTTAAACAAAGCTCTATCAAATTCAATTTAAAATTAAGGAAACATGGTATTTAGGCTACACATATATGTAAATAAAACATGTGTAACTATTTTTAAAATAATTATATTTTTAAATGAAGAAAAACTTGTACTATTTTATTTTATAAATAGCCTACCGGTTTCGCTTATGACAGCATCATCAGGGCTAGAATTTAAACTATAATTGATACGTAAAACAGCACAAGTTTTTTTTCATTTAAAAATATGGATATATGGAAGTTTTACCAAGCGCCGACGATGAAAAATATCAAATAAATTTTTAAGACCTATCAATCATAGAATTAATTAATCATAGACTTAAGGGGTATAAACAGTAACAGAAGTCAATCTCATATCATCTCATGCCATCTTTGGCTTATGTACAAAAAAGTATTAGTGGCACTTGTATCTAATTGTTTGATTTATTGGTGCAAATGAAACAGGAAAAAATATTTTAGTAACTAGTAACTTATATTTATAAGTTACAAGTTACTAATATTTTTATGAAATGAAAAATTTAGGTGTAATATTAGAAATGATTAATTTTTTATTTTTTCAAATTGAACAAAATTATTTAGGTATTTATTTGTATTACAAGCCTCATTTTTTTTAAAAATGCTTAATGTTTTGCCAACCTCGCGGTTTTTACAACTTCACCGCGCTTTGTGGACCAAGCAAAGTGCTCAGCCCGAGACATTATTATTATTTAGATGGATTGGACTGTTCCCTACAATACCAGCAATAAGGGCTGTCTTCTGGGACCCCATACAAGGCTTGATTATTTATTAATATAATGATTTTAGGTTTAACTCTATCTTCTGTAAACTATCACCCTTTCAAATCATACACATCAGAAATAGAAACGACAAAACAAACTCCCCAGCAACGAAAACATCTATATTTATACAATTTATCAGTTTAAGTATTTCTGCAAAAAATTAGTTTAGACTATAATAAATTTCCTCTAACAGCGAGTGAAATACTTAGGTACATAAAGCTGGTAGCCGTAAAACGACAATTCACCGTATAATGTTGAATATAAACCATCCACTGAATAAATTATAATTACTTTTTTTCGTTGCTACAAAAATTTACAAATGCTTGTCTCAAGTGGATGACCCTCGCTCTTTCAAGTAAATTTTTTTGTTGTTTCGTTTTTGTATAAAAATATTCACATGAGCGTATCTCAACCGAATGTTACTTGCGCTAGCAGTGGCATATATTGGTTCAAAATATCGTGTCCATGACCTATTATTGTACGTACGATACGTACGTACGATTAGAAGACAATCTACATACAAAGTGCGCTTGAGTAACTTTGTATGTAGATTGTCTTCTGTACCTGTCTATATTTTGTGACCATGACCTGTACACACTACATATGTTATAGCATCGTTCGGTGACCAACGATATAGCCAATGTATCAAACCTATGTGCTATAGGAAAGAAAACTATGAGAAACCCTTAAACATTATTAAAAATAAGTTACAAAACTTAAAAATTGTGGTCATGCGGACGCCTCTACCTCACGTGACATCTTAGGAGTCCAATTTGATAAACAATCACCACTTGATAGAAAAACATAAAAGTTTCACATTAATCTTACTTTTGTTGAGCCTGTCAAAGCTCCGTCTAATTCTTGTACTGTAGTATGTCATTCTTGTCTTTTGATACATCAGAAGATTCGGGAATGTCATGTCTACGGCTGACTAATGTCACTGTTCCGACTGGAAGTTTATGAGCCTCGTTTTATTTATTTAATAATACAATATAGGACACTGCGATCCATAAATGACAGGACTACCGATGCGACTTGGAAATTAAAGTGATGTGTGACACGACGATCTCAAGTAGACTATGTGATGTCATTTGCTGTGGCAAAATAAGTCATCTTAAATATATTTATAACTCATTTATAAATGGATTTAATTTTTTCTCAAATGGTTTATTGTTTAGAATTGACTAAATTACGTCCTGGGTTTGATTTCCGGCTCGGACAACAAACATAAATGGTGTTTTTTAAATCTTCTGTGTGCCCCGTCGGCAATCGACTTGGTACCTATGCCACATTGTGGGACTTTTGTGTCTTTTGGCTAGTTGTGGATGTCCTAGTTTTAACTCTGTCAACCTCTACGGAGTATGGGCGAGAAGATACTTTTTTAGATTTTATTACTTTTGGCCTATTTTAGTTAAGTATATTATTTAATACAAAAAATATCAAGATCATGAAACTTCCTCATCGCATGATTTCCTAAGTATTACAATTTCACTTTACATCTAAATATAATACAAAAAATAAATATTAAGTTACAAAATGTTGTATCCACATACTTATGGCAACCGGTTGAACTCGATCACCAACCGGGAATGGCCAGTCGGTAAACTTCAAAAGCCCCTTGCCATTGGTCGGACCACCTTCTGGTTGATGCAGAATTGGCTTGCTGGCGCCTTCCGTAAAATGTTGTCTGAAAATACACAAAATAATAAAATTCATTTTTAACAATTTGAGTGTTTTAATTTTTCATGTTTAAAAGAGAAACTTACAAAAGGGATTTTTTTACTCATAATACTTATAATAAAACAAACGACACGTATAAGTTGTATTACACTTTTGTGAGACCAGATTCGACTATTTTGTTTCCTTAATATTACGACTTAAGAACCTTATGATCATATTCGTTCCTGAAACGGTGTAACTTATTCTGCCATCATAAAATTAAAACACGATTTGAAATTTCTTATACAATAAGGCTGCCTAAAAGACTGCCAAAATTGGCACTAACGTTTTACCTATTCCTGTCACTAGAAAACCAAATCTAGGATTTGAAGTTAAGGATGTCTGAAAATCTTACACAATAACCTTATTATCTCAACCTTATTACACTTACTTTTTAACAAATTGTGTTACATTTTTGATTCCTAATGCTGAAGAAAAGTATGGTGGTAACTTCCACTTCCTTAACTGTAAAAATAAATGAGCACTATTAAAACAAATTCAACATATTAAAAACACTCACAAGAAATATAAGGCTGAAGATTTTTTATTTATTTGAAAGCATACAATGTTAGGAATGTAGGTTTGAAAAATTCACCAGAAACTGCTTAAGAAAGGTTATCCAAACTATCATTACAAATGCAACAGTCTGTCTGTCTTTTATCTATCTTTCCCTCTGTCAAACTTTCACACAGCTCCCATTTTGATAAATTTAAAATTGCATATAGTTAAAGTATGGGTTTAAAGACAGGGTACTTCCTACAAAGAATGGGGAATGAAATTTGTATGAAAATTAATGAAAATATTCTACAGGGGTAATCAGTTAGTAGTCTATATAAAATAATCATATGACATCAAAATGTAGTATAAAAGTCTGAAGGCGAAGAAACCCAGCAGAAACTGCTAGTAATAACGGATAAGATAAAATATTTTTAAACCATCCAATTAGAATCAAAAACAAAATTAACAATCCGTAAAACCAGATATGATAATCTAGCATCACTTGCCATTTATTGGATCAACTAAGAATATACTGAATCCAAAGTATTACTGAGAGAGACCATCTGGGTTTTGTGTAATAGTGATCTTGGTTTTTAACATAATATCATTATGTTTGTTTTCTTTTCGGAACTGAAGTAAGTATTTTCAAGACAATACAACCAAAAAGGTACAACAATTCCAGGAAAATTAATCAAAACAAATTTTGCCCAAGCCAAAACACCAGAAAATGGAATTAGAAATTCAGAAATTAAAAATTATAAAATGTCAGATCTGAAATCTAGTCTAGTACTAATTGAACAATTTGTAATTTTTATTAATGTTAGAAAGTATTTAAAATTCATAATAGTTAGATTGTGACTAACACTTTCAACAATGTTTTTAATTACTTCACTATCATATTACATTTTTATGTATTAATGCTTCTCTACTATATCCTATTTTACAGTGAATCCGCATTTAGATTTTGCTAATTCTTTTTTTGTTGTATTACTTATAGTTAGAAGGTTCTTTTAAAAGGAAGCCAAATATCTTCATGCCCTTATCCCCGAATGGGTAGGTAGAGGCACAACCAGGGCACCTATGACTAGCCGAAGACACCAAGTCCCACAATGTAATACATGGCAAGCCTAAATGGGCACATATTCAATCCCGGGCAACGTTATTTTTATTAGAATATTGAAACTATACATTAAAAACGGCAAAAAATGCAGGGTAAATGGGTAAAACAACAAACTGTAAATACAAACTGTTATTTTGCCAGGATAGCTAGTGAATTATAATAACAATGCAAGAACTGGAGATTACGACTAACCTAATAAACACAAATGTTTCCTTATAAGGTCACCTTGTTAAAATAATTCAACAGTTAAGCAGTTTTTATGACTTGCTATGAAAATGTGCATCCATATTAATAAACCCATATTTTTTTAAGCATCCTCCACAATATCTATTTCAAATATGTTATTATGATAAGACAAGCAGTAGGGACACCTAATGCTGTAATAATGAGTTCCCAACCTGAAACTGGCATATTAAGCCTCTTGCGTAAGTTTACTGACTGCCTAATATTAGCAAGCACTGATGGTATGGCAGAAGGAAATATAAGAAAGTTGCAAAACTTTACCACCTTGTCAGAGTCACAGTGCAAGTGGCAACAAATTGATGCTCTCTATTTGAGGTGCTTAACAGAATAATGTTTAATGAATTAGAGACCAATATACATAGAATCTTCTCATAAAGAAAGCAAAGAGAAGCTACATTAAATTTATATATAACAAGTATTCTACATATGCTTCGTATACATTAGGTTGGAGCACATGCTCATGCTCCACATGGATTAAAAGGTGATATCGCAGCACTTCTTTACTAATTTGACATAACTCAACAACAAGGTTATCTCATTTTGTTCACATTTAATAGTATGAAAAAATATATCATGTTTAAATAGTAGTACTATTTAAATTATGCGCTTTGGTTATATTCATCAAGCTTCAGAAATCCGAATGTATTTTAAAGATATATCAATATGGAGTTTTTATTACATAATTAATCATTTCGCTTAAATTTACATTAGGTCAGCAAATTTAAAAATAAAAGTATAAATTGTAAAAAGTGTAAAGCCGAGGTGTACAATTTCAATAGTAGTACCGTATGCAAGTATGTATTTATATTTGTATTTGTGTAAATATAATTTTAATAATCTAATAGTGCATTAGCAAAATGTATTATTGTATTTATGACTTCAATATTATTGTTTTTTCACTTTTGTGTTGTGGACAAAGTTTTCATGTTCTTATGCTTTATTTTATTTTGTAACTCATCAATTTCTTATCTTTCCTGGCTGTACAGCAGAAATTGCATTGAGCGATAAGGTCTAATAACAAATTATATGATAACTGTACTTTGTATTTTTTTTATATCTTGTATATTTGTGTATATAAATAAATAAAAGATATAGACAACTAGTCTACTTACAGTTATGGTTCCTAAAGTATGGGAAGCAGCAAGGGAATCCAGGCAAGACACATAATTCCCAACTAGAACACTGCAACGGGGATCTCGGTTACCCTTCACCTTGACATACACACCTGTAATTATAATTTTAATATTATAAACTACAGTACTTAATAGCTGAAACTGCATTCCTCTTAGAACCTTGTAAATTTTACGAAAACTGTCATATGTTTTGAACATAGAAGCTTCTAAGTATAAAAGCATTTTGTTGGTTTACAGTTTCAAAGTTCATTAATGATAAAAACAACCATGGATTCGTCCTTCATAAAATAATAGTGGTAATATCTAGGTTTGATTTAAAATTTGCCTTTGAACAGTTTTGGGTATAATAATTGAAATAACTTTAAAAAAAATCCTTAACCACCATAAATAACAGTATGTCAACTAGTATGTAGCCGAAAGCAAAGAAAGTGAACAAGAAAGGCATATTACATTATTTAAATAAACCAAAAAATGGCCATTCTAAAGGTTATATACATACTTTGATATTTTATTAAGCAGCATCTACAAACAGGTTTTTATTTTACAGTAACTAAATGTGATTCCAAACAAAGTTCTTCCCTTGCATTGTTTACAAATAAAAAGTAAAAAAAAATATTGGATTTGAAGAGTGATTTTTGGATTTTATTCAATTGTAAGATTGCAGATTTACATTTATTTTAAATTAATTTCAGAATCAATTGTTAAGATTTCCGGAAGCAGGTCAGAAGCCCCAAAATAAACAAACTGGATATAGTTCCATAATTCAACTTTTAAATATTACTAATTTTAAAGTCACAGTGAAATGGATTCAATGCCAAATAAAATACATTTCCTATTTGTGTATTTTACCCATTTTTTTTATTACTTGGAAGGTATCATTTTAACGCAATACATGATATGCTTATTATTTTTATCTTGACTATAAGTAATGTTATAACATTAAGATAACACATGAAAATAAGAAATATTGTTCTTACCAAACGTCCAGCAAGCTAATGTTGATAGGAATTGTCTAACTGCAGATTTGTTTGGTAATACTATTGATGAAACCCACAATATAAACGCTAGGCAAATCCTTAGACACAATAATATAATACCAAATGGCAGGTAAAGTAGAAATTGGATGGCATTCTCACCATCAATCCTGGAACATACGAGAAAGAACTAAGAATGAAGACTAATAAAATAAAATCAGCCAGAATTTTGCAACTATTACGAACTTTCCCTTGAAAATTATAATAATCTGCTTACCTGTCTTGATTCACTAGTTTATCAATAGATAAAGCCATTTTTACAACAATGAAGACTACATATATTTTAATAAGATAAAAATTCAACTATGTTTTTACACTCACAACTATTTTGTGATTTGGATTTGAGAAATAGCAGACGAAACGAAAACGAAACAAGTACGACATCAAATCAACGTAGTGAATAGTGATATGCAAAAAGTATCGATATCTGAGGAATACTGATACTATCATTTCGATACTAGATTAGTGTTAGAAAACATCGATAGTCTATCGGTTCTATCGCAGACTCTTCACTCTACAGCTCAGTTTAGGCGGCCAAAGAGTATTTAAATACTACGTAATAAAAGGCGGGACTTCCATAGATAGATAGACAACCCTGACGACTTATGACTAATTTTAATTGAATCCCGATTTAGGTAAACTTGATGCAAATTTCTACTTGACTAATGGCAAAATACCATTGACCTCTAAGTTTATGGACATGAAAAACCTACGAAAAAACTTGACTTTGGCTACGAAATATGGCTACCATTCTGACATTATAAGGCTGTCCAGAAAATGTAGAGTATCGATATAAAATCTGTTGACGATTGATAGTTAAATGTAAATATATAAGAATTATTATTGACCTACCGAATGAAATTGCAACAAAAATAAGTGCTACTCAATTGGCTTATAAATAGGGAATTGTAATGAAAAGAAACAAAGAATATGTATTTACTTTTCACGAGCACATTTTTTGCTGTGGCGTAACTGTCACTGACCGCATTTGTAACAGTGAGATACGAGAAAAAGTGGGATTGAAAGAAAGAGTTGGTGTCAAAATGCGAAAGGACATGCTCCGCTGGTTCGGTAATGTGGAAAGAATAACATGTGCTTGTATGAAAAGGGTAATGATATAATCGATTATTAGTTTGGAACAAAATTTATTAATAATGGATTCTTGTATACCATGTTCTTGTATTATCTTACGATTCTTCTTCTTTTATAAATATGGCCTTAGATCGTTTTATACGACTACTTTTGACTACTTTGCCAATGTCAAGTTAATTAATTCTTATACAGTAATTAGTCACTATGTACAAAGTCATGTCAGGTTGAGTAAAGTGGTGGCTTCGTTACTCAAGCTTATCTAGTGAGATTTGACGGCAGCGAAGAAATAGAAACACACTAATTTCTTCATGATTATTTCATTTCTGCACTTTCACTGAACAAAATTAATCTAATTCCCACCTAAATTAACCATTTCCACTCTATTTAAACACGAAATTAAATAATAATGAAAAAATTACGACCACCTTCATTCACGATGGCGTCAAAACTCAACCCGAATTTTGTACAAACATGGTGAAAAGGTATAATTTGAAAGTAAGTCTAAAGGC
This sequence comes from Calephelis virginiensis, assembly GCA_002245475.1. Classification (NCBI taxonomy): domain Eukaryota; kingdom Metazoa; phylum Arthropoda; class Insecta; order Lepidoptera; family Riodinidae; genus Calephelis; species Calephelis virginiensis. The sequence continues at coordinate 61,957 of NJDC01001549.1, forward strand.
ATTCAGATATAAGGCAACTAGTGTCATATGATTTAGATTTTAGGCGAATGAATAACATGGCAAAATTATTTTTATACTTTTTTATATGAAAGTTGCGCCATACTAAGTTTTGGCGCCACCGTGAAGGAAGACGGTCGCATTTTTTTCGCAATTATTGAGTAATTTCGGTGGGAATTAGTTTAAATTTGTTCAGGTATAATGCATAAGTATAAAAATGAATGACGAATAATGAATAATGAATAATGAATAATGAAATATGAAGAAATTAGTATATCGTGTATTTTCTCGCTCCCGCTAAATGTCACTAAATGAGATGACTTTGTTAAAAAGAATTATTAATACGTCAGACGTGGCAGCATGGCCTAAAGGTCTTAGCTGACCATAGAAACGACAATTAACTTTAAAAAAATGAGAGTTTCGTAATTTGACAATTTGTAATAATTTAATGTCGTTCAGGAGTTTTGGCGCCATCGTGAATGAAGATGGTGGTATTTTTTTCACAATTATTGAATTTAGTGTAAAATATGATTAAAATTGGTTAATTTAGGTGGGAATTAGTTTGATTTTGTTCAGTGAATGTGCACTAATGAAATAATCATGAAGAAATTAGTGTATCGTGAAGTTCCTCGGTGCCGCCAAATCTCGTAAACGAGCTTGTGTAACGAAACCACCGCTTTACTCAAGACCCAGACAAGACTGTGTAAATAGTGACTAATGACTGACATAAAGAACTAATACGGAAGATATAAATTGAAAATTTATAACAAGAAAAGATTTATTAATACGGAAGACGTGGCTGTATGGACACAGATCCTTTGCCTTTCCCCGACTGGGATAAAATTAAAAAACAACAAACAACAACATCAAATTTGACAGAGTTTTGGCGCCATCGTGAATGAAGATGTACGTATTTTTTCACAATTATTGAATTTAGTGTAAAACATGAGTAAAATTGGTTAAATTAGGTGGGAATTAGTTTAATTTTGTGCAGTGAAAGTGCACAAATGAAATAATCATGAAGAAATTAGTGTAACGTCAATTTCCTCGCTGCCGCCAAATCTCATAGACGAGCTTGTGTAACGAAACCACCGTTTTACTCAAGACCAGACATGACTTTGTAAATTAGTGACTAACGACTGAAATAAAGAATGAATACGGAAGACATGAATTGAAAATATGCAACAAGAAAAAGATTTATTAATACGGAAGACGTGGCTGTATGGACTCAGATCCTTTGCCTTTCC
>NJDC01001549.1:65474-86930 GCA_002245475.1 Calephelis virginiensis
GCAGCGCCCACAAGGGGGCGTTATCGCCCACTTTGGGAAAGACTGCTCTACAGCTCAGTTTAGGCGGCCAAAGAGTATTTAAATACTACGTAATAAGAGGCGGGACTTCCATAGAGAGATAGACAACCCTGACGACTTATGACTAATTTTAATTAAATCCCGATTTTGGTAAACTTGATGCAAATTTCTACTTGACTAATGGCAAAATACCATTGACCTCTTAGTTTATGGACATGAAAAACCTACGAAAAAACTTGACTTTGGCTACGAAATATGGCTACCATTCTGACATTATAAGGCTGTCCAGAAAATGTAGAGTATCGATATAAAATCTGTTGACGATTGATAGTTAAATGTAAATATATAGGAATTATTATTGACCTACCGAATGAAATTGCAACAAAAATAAGTGCTACTCAATTGGCTTATAAATAGGGAATTGTAATGAAAAGAAAGAAAGAATATGTATTTACTTTTCACGAGCACAATTTTTTTACATTCTGTTGTGCAAATATATTTATGTATACAAATATGTAAATATACGGAAAAGCTGTGGCGTAACGTTCACTGACCGCATTTGTAACAGTGAGATACGAGAAAAAGTGGGATTGAAAGAAAGAGTTGGTGTCAAAATGCGAAAGGACATGCTCCGCTGATTCGGTAATGTGTAAAGAATGACATGTTTTTGTATGAAAAGGGTAATGGTATAATCGATTAATAGTTTGGAACAAAGTTTATTAATAATGGATTCTTGTATACCATTTTCTTGTATTATCTCACGATTCTTCTTCTTTTATAAATATGGCCTTCGATCGTTTTTTACGACTACTTTTGACTACTTTGCCAATGTCAAGTTAATTAATTCTTATACAGTCACTATGTACAAAGTCATGTCAGGTTGAGTAAAGCGGTGGCTTCGTTACTCAAGCTTATCTGGTGAGATTTGATGGCAGCGAGGAAATAGAAACACACTAATTTCTTCATGATTATTTCATTTCTGCACTTTCACTGAACAAAATTAATCTAATTCCCACCTAAATTAACCATTTCCACTTTATATAAACACGAAATTCAATAGTAATGAAAAAATTACGACCACCTTCATTCACGATGGCGTCAAAACTCAACCCGAATTTTGTACAAACATGGTGAAAAGGTATAATTTGACAGTAAGTCTAAAGACATTCAGATATAAGGCAACTAGTGTAATATGATTTAGGCGAATGAATAACATGGCAAACTTATTTATTTATTTTTTATATGAAAGTTGCGCCATACTAAGTTTTGGCGCCATCGTGAAAGAAGACGGTCGCATTTTTTTCACAATTATTGAGTAATTTAGGTGGGAATTAGTTTAAATTTGTTCAGGTAAAGTGCACAAGTATAAAAATGAATAAGTGCAATATTTACGAAGAAATTAGTATATCGCGTATTTTCTCGCTCCCGCCAAATGTCACTAAATGAGATGACTTTGACTGTTAAAAAGAATTATTAAAACGGCAGACGTGGCAGCGTGGCCTAAAGGTCTTAGCTGACCATAGAAACGACAATTAACTTTAAAAAAAATGAGAGTTTCGTAATTTGACAATTTGTAATTTAATGTCGTTCAGGAGTTTTGGTGCCATCGTGAATGAAGATGGTGGTATTTTTTTCACAATGATTGAATTTAGTGTAAAATATGAGTAAAATTGGTTAATTTAGGTGGGAATTAGTTTGATTTTGATCAGTGAAAGTGCACTAATAAAATAATCATGAAGAAATTAGTGTATGGCGAATTTCCTCGGTGCCGCCAAATCTCGTAAGCGAGCTTGTGTAACGAAACCACCGCTTTACTCAAGACCCAGACAAGACTGTGTAAATAGTGACTAATGACTGAAATAAAGAACTAATACGGAAGACATAAATTGAAAATTTATAACAAGAAAAAGATTTATTAATACGGAAGACGTGGCTGTATGGACACAGATCTTTTGCCTTTCCCCGACTGGGATACAACAAATATAAACAACAACATTAGTGTCGTTCACATTTGACAGGGGGTTTTGGCGCCATCGTGAATGAAGATGGTCGTATTTTTTTTCACAATTATTGAATTTAGTATAAAACGTGAGTAAAATTGGTTAATTTAGGTGAGAATTAGCTTAATTTTGTTCAGTGAAAGTGCAAAAATGAAATAATCATGAAGAAATTAGTGTAACGTCAATTTCCTCGCTGCCGCCAAATCTCATAGACGAGCTTGTGTAACGAAACCACCGTTTTACTCAAGACCAGACATGACTTTGTAAATTAGTGACAAATGACTGAAATAAAGAATGAATACGGAAGACATAAATTGAAAATATGCAATAAGAAATAGATTTATTAATACGGAAGACGTGGCTGTATGGACTCAGATCCTTTGCCTTTCCCCGACTGGGATAAAATTAAAAAACAATCAGGAGTTTTGGCGCCATCGTGAATGAAGATGGTCGTATTTTTTTCACAATTATTGAATTTAGTGTAAAACATGAATAAAATTGGTTAATTTAGGTGGGAATTAGTTTAATTTTGTTCAGTGAAAGTGCACAAATGAAATAATCATGAAGAAATTAGTGTAACGTCAATTTCCTCGCTGCCGCCAAATCTCATAGACGAGCTTGTGTAACGAAACCACCGTTTTACTCAAGACCAGACATGACTTTGTAAATTAGTGACTAATGACTGATATAAAGAATGAATACGGAAGACATGAATTGAAAATATACAACAAGAAAAAGATTTATTAAAACGGAAGACGTGGCTGTATGGACTCAGATCCTTTGCCTTTCCCCGACTTGGATAAAATTAAAAAACAAAACAATAAAAAAACAATCACATTTGACAGGAGTTTTGGCGCCATCGTGAATGAAGATGGTAGTATTTTTTTCACAATTATTGAATTTAGTGTAAAACATGATTAAAATTGGTTAATTTAGGTGGGAATTAGTTTAATTTTGTTTAGTGAAAGTGCACAAATGAAATAATCATGAAGAAATTAGTGTAACGTCAATTTCCTCGCTGCCGCCAAATCTCATAGACGAGCTTGTGTAACGAAACCACCGTTTTACTCAAGACCAGACATGACTTTGTAAATTAGTGACTAATGACTGATATAAAGAATGAATACGGAAGACATGAATTGAAAATATACAACAAGAAAAAGATTTGTTAAAACGGAAGACGTGGCTGTATGGACTCAGATCCTTTGCCTTTCCCCGACTGGGATAAAATTGAAAAACAACAATCACATTTGACATAAAATTTGACATCTCTTTGTTTTTCATTTTGTAAACCTACCTACCAAACCAAATCTTAGGTACCTACCTATCTATTTATTCTTTGATAATAATTGAAACTCGATTTTCACTCTCCATCATCCTTGAATTTTGAAATTAAAAAAGTGTGCTATAGATGTATAATTAACTTTCATTCGAGTATGGAAGATTAAGGAGAAAGAAAATTTTTACTATGTTTTTGTTATGAATTTTGGGTAAAATTTTTTCGTGACGAGTAAAAAAATATTTTATCGTTAGTGCGCAAACAATAACCAAAATTATTGTTGAAGCAATAATCATGGAAAACATCGCGTCGGTTTCCGAAGATAATAACTCTTCAAGTGCTGAAGAAGAACCAAAATTGGATGGTAGCAGCCATAGTAATCAAGAAAATGGCCATGGTTTAAGGTCATCGAGTACTTCCGCCGTCGATCAATTGGAAGAGAAAATGCGCCGTAAATTACAGTTTTTCTTCATGAACCCGATTGAAAAATGGCAAGCGAAGCGGAAATTTCCTTACAAATTTGTTGTACAAGTAATTAAAATTGTTTTGGTAACGCTCCAACTCTGCCTGTTTGCACACAATAGATATAACCACGTGAATTACACATGGGATAATCGCATCAGCTTTTCCCACCTGTTCTTACTTGGTTGGGACTCAACAAGAGAAATAAATGCATATCCTCCTGGTGCTGGACCTTTGGCTGTGTATAAACTTACCGAGTTCTATGACTCCTTAGATTATGCTTATGCCGGATATTCAAACTTATCAAATGCCATCGGTCCTTATTCATATAATGATGAAAGTAACGTAAAACCTGATCCTGTATTTTGTCAATACAATTATAAAAAAGGTATTATAAATGGATTTAATGAAAGTTATGAATTTAACTCTGAAATTGTAGAAACTTGTATTAATTTTACCAAATCAGAAAATGAATTATTTAGCTCCCAAAGGTACATACGAAATGCTGGTTTAGACGTAAGTTTTGCAGCTTTAGTAAGAGCAGAATTAAAGTTTTCAATTAAAACTATAAATTTTAGAGCAGCCGGTCCAATAACTCCTCCAGATTGTTACAGATTTGATGTAAATATTATATTTGATAATGAAGATCATGATGGGCAAATGTCCCTTATTCTGGAAGCTGAGCCTTATAAATTAATTTGTAAGGGTGACCAAGCATATGTCACTGATAACCAAATTGACCAAGTATTAAGAAGTATTCTTAATATTTTGGTTATTTTAATCTGTTCTGCTTCCCTCTTATTATGTAGTAGGGCCATATATCGGGCTCAGCTTTTAAAAGAACTTACTGTTAAATTTTTCCAAAAAGCATATAATAAGCAATTAAGTCTTGATGGTCGTTTGGAATTCTTAAATGTGTGGTACATAATGATAATTGTTAATGACATTTTAATTATTATGGGGTCAGCTATAAAAGAGCAAATTGAACGTAATCAATTTACTAATGACCAATGGAATGTCTGCTCTTTGTTTTTAGGTACTGGTAATTTATTGGTATGGTTTGGTGTACTTAGGTACCTTGGCTTTTTCAAAACATACAATGTTGTTATACTTACACTTAAAAAAGCAGCACCTAAAATATTTAGATTCTCATTCTGTGCTTTATTGTTATATGCTGGTTTCATGTTTTGCGGTTGGCTAATTCTAGGTCCATATCACATGAAATTTAGATCCTTGGCTACAACGTCAGAATGTTTGTTTTCTCTTATTAATGGAGATGATATGTTTGCAACATTTTCTATAATGTCTAAGAAATCCCCAATGTTATGGTGGTTTAGTCGAGTCTATTTATATTCTTTTATAAGTTTGTACATTTATGTTGTACTCAGTTTGTTTATCTCAGTCATAATGGATGCTTATGATACTATTAAGCAATATTACAGTGAGGGCTTTCCTAAGAGTGATTTGCAGCAGTTTATAGGGGAGAGGAGCTTGGAGGAAGTGTCATCTGGTATTTATAGAACACAGAGCTCATCATCTCTTAACGCTGTTATGAACTCATTGTTCTGCTGCAATTTTTATAGAACTGCCTATTCTAAAATTGGCGAAGGCAACTCAACTGTCCATCTTTTGTAAATTAAATTATTGAAATCACCTTGTTATTAAACTGTTCTGCTTGTCTATGTTATATTATCTAGGTGTGTAATTAACAATGGTGGGTTAACAAGGTCACTAAAGATATGAAACAGTTCATATCAATTATTTGTATAAATTGTATCATATTACATAATAAAATATAGAGTAGGTAGTATTCTTGTGTAAAGATTTACAATGTTTAATTTTAATAGTAAATTTTGAATAAGAGATTATTTAGTTTTGTAATAGTATCTTATTATTGTAAATAGTTATGTATAGATATTTTATGAAAACATGTCCCAGCACTGAAATAAAATATTTTGAATATTATGGTAAATTGTTTTTTATTGTATTTTCAAAACTTCACTTCATTGTTAAGTAATTTAATGTAATTATACTTTTATTTTTAAATTGGCTGACCTAATCTAAATTTAAGCGAAATGATTAATTATGTAAAAACAACTTTATATATATATCTCAAAATACATTCGGATTTCCGAAGCTTGACGAATAAAGACGAAGCCCATAATTTAAATAGTACTACTATATATTATTTATGATCTGATATTTTTCATCGTCGGCGCTTGGTAAAACTTTCAAATATTCATATTTTTAAATAAAGAAACACTTGTTCTGTTTTACGTATCACTATGTAACACTACTTAGTGATACATAAATCAATGCAAGTGTTTCTTTATTTAAAAATATGATTATTTATGATCGATATTGTTAGTCAACACCTCTGTAGGTACATGCTGAGAACAGATAAATAATGAATATGAGTGTTTATGACGGCTTGTTCATTTATGTTCGAGAGGCGAAATGTACGCGGAGTACCTGAGCTTGCTATCACAAACCTAAATACATAGTTAATACTGAAATAAATTGAATTAACATTGCGACTCGTCATTTGTTATGTTCATCACACAAATGCTTGTCTCTGTTGGGAAAATAAATTATTTTATTTAACTTATACCACAAAAGAAGTAGGTACCTACTTACGGTTAGACGCTTTTGTATAATAGGTCGGATATAATAGCGGATCGAGACGCGACCACTTGCCTACTACGAAGACCCGTAGAAAAAAACAATTGTCTACCTAACTAAAATAATTAAACTAAAAACAGACTCCAAATTTATTACCATTATTTTTTCGAGTGCTAGATTCCGAGGTAGTGTCATAAACATGAATTTTATCAAGATCCAATAAGTGGGCCTTGAGGAAAATACATAAAAATATATGTATTGTTAAGTGTAATTCAAAAACCACTAGTCCAATCTTGATCCAATTGGAATGAAAATTATGACTTACTTTCCCTAAAAAGCATCATAAAAAACACATTTTTGTAATCGCGTGACAAACATACATAGAAAACACATTCGAATTGATCGACTAATCTTTTTTCGAGTCGGTTAATAAACAATTCAATTATTCAACAGCGGACGTTGCTGAGGTCAGTCTAATTAATAATTATTGCAAGCTCTATGATATGTACACACATCTTTACGCCAAGTCCCATACGAGGTAGGCAGAGAGCATCGACTGCCAGACCTCACGATCTTCACAAACCTGACTGGCGACCTTCACGTTCATTACCCTTTTCATACAAACACGCCGGTTTCGGAGACTTGACACTTCCCTTGGATAATATCCGAGTGACCTGATCGTGGAATGTCAACCTTGAGCTCCCGGGGTACCTACATGATACAACTATCCACATTCGCATAGTATTACTGCTTTGTCAATCTTTCATCTGTCATTCTTTCCACATGACCGAACCAGCTAAGCATGCCCTTTCACATTTTAACTTTCTTGCAATCCCACTCTCGGACCTTATTGTTACGAATGCGGTCAGCAAGCGTTACACCACAGATTTTCCCTAGCGCTCTCACATCGACCGCATTTATCCTAAGCTTACTTACTACTTTCATGCTTTTTATGACATACCCAACTGTCGCTTCCATACAATAACGTTGGGATAAGCACAGAATTATGGAAAGCGAGATTAGCTTTTTGACTCAAAACCTCGCTTTGAATAGCTTACCCAGCGCTGCATTCACACTATTCTCTGCACACACTCTCCTTTCTACATCCGCGGTGTACCTTCCATCCCTGCTAAAAGCACAACCTAGACATACAATTTCATTCACTTGCTCCAACACTACATCAACAACTAAAACTCTTACATCCGTTCTGGCTTCGTCTCTTTCAAACACCGTTATTTTGGTTTTCATCGCATTCAAATGTAAGCCCCTTTCTTTCATAACTGACCAGTGTTTGCAGCTCAGATGGTGTAGAGCCCAAAAGTAGGCATAATTAACAACTTATCGTCCCTAGTGATTCCGAAATACGCTTTGAAATCTATAAGTTCTAGAGCATGTCGTTGACCGGAAAAAAGAATTATATTGGGCTCGTCATTTGCAGTGTATGTACCCGTGTGTTAGGCGCACTCTTGTGTGTTATGTTGTGTGTTAGGTGCCTGCCTTCATGGTTTGCCTTCGTGGGCAGTAGGGTAGGTACTCTTGAAGCTCGTTTTCATGCAATTTGGAAATCGCAATCGGATATGTTATTTTAGGTGATCTTGAAGACAGTACTCTGCTAGATTAGTAACATTTAGTTCAAAACAAATTCAACGCTTCCGATAAAATATTTCTTTGTTTATTATTAACTAAATGTTAATAATTCGCCAGTATTGTATTCAAGAATACCTAAAATAACATATTATCCGGTACCAATTTCGAATGCATGAATTGAGATTCAAGAGTAAACATACCGATGAGAGTTTACAACTACAAGGTATAAGATGTATAAAAACTGATTACATTTCGAAGCTATGATAAATATGTATTAAGTAGGTATTCTCTTCTTGTTGATTACTAGGTAGGTACTTCAGAGAGTTTAAAATTTTGCAGAAACCGTCACTCCGAAGACACGGATACCTTCTTACTACATTTATAACAAATTGTCAATGCCGAAGTAAACTGTCTAGTATCAACGAAGGTTGAAATACAGAGATCTACCTTTTACGGAATGTTGATGTGAAGATAATTTCTTTCTTTTACTTGACAAAGGTTTCTATTTTTAAAGAAAGAAAAAAATTTACCCCAGACAGGGCTTGAACCTGGAACCTTTCGTCTCAAGCCGACGAATGCTCTAATCATTTGAGCTACTCCCTAATTGAGCTCTAATCAAGTCCGGTGGCATTTTTTTTAATTCCTTATGCGTGTAGTTATATCCTATAGATACACAGTTCTGAGTACCTACTAAGTGAGTTCATCGTTACAGATGAAATTCACATTTATATTGGTCATAAATGTCGTTTCTCGCAATATAATTTTAACCCAAGCACGGGGCAAGTGCTAAAATAATTTTGTACAGAGATTGTATGTTAATGACATAAATATATTATGCCTTTCTTTGTTCGAAATCAAATCTGAGCCCCATTGATGTCAGGCTTATATGAAATTTAATTTATATTAAATTTATAATATTAGTATAGATTAGGTAACCCAGAAATCTACAGACGTTGTTCTGTCCTAACTATTGACGTTTCATATGTACCTTTTCATTAACATTACAATAAAAGACTACTAACCTAACTATGAATATTGAAAGAAAATAAACAAAAAAAGAATTAGCAAAATTGGTCCATTTGTTCAGACGCTAACCCATCTACTTCTTCTTATCTATAGCCTACCTATATGGAAGTTTATAGGTATTAGAATATATTATGTGGAAACTGCTCCTCCCATCATCGGAAATTTAATTCATTGTATACGGTTATTAAAATAACTGATAAATTACATTGTTTACACATCTTCTCGAATTATCAATCTGAAATGAGGTCATTTCGGGACATATGTACAGTGTGATTGATCAATGTTTATTGTCTATTTTGTTTGCAGCAATTAGGAAAATAGTATCATTACGCTCATATTTCCGAAGAGGTAGACAGAGGCTCAACCAGGGTACCCACGTCTAGCCATAGACGTTAATCCCCATAATAAAGTAGGTTGATATGTGCCCATCCAATTTAGCTACCTACTACTACCTACTAGCCCAGTTGGTTGTACCGCCAAATTTTGTTAGGATCGGTTTAGTAGATTCAGTTTAAGGCGCGGTCGTTATACACACATACAGAACGACAAAAATTCTAAAAATGTGTTCTGCTGCCTGTTTTTAGTCGCCAGAACCTGTTTTTTTGCCAAATATTATAAATGCGAAAGTTTGTAAGGATGTGTGTATGTTTGTTACTCTTTCACGCTAGAATGGCTAAAGGGATTTGTCTGAAGTTTAGAACACAGATAGATTGTGACCTGGATTAACGTATAGGCAACTTTTAATCCCGATCGCACAACGGGTTCCTGCGAAAACGCGGGCGAAGCCGCTAGTAACAACTAGTCTTTAATATACAGAATTCACTCTTCTTAGGATTTTTTTGAGTTGAGTTATAAACTATCCTGTGACTTATAACGGGTCTAGTAGATAATAATCCTACTGGTGTGTCGTGTCTGGTACTAACAGGTATATATAAAATTTGGCTTACCTATGTATTTACCTATGATTCGTACGAACTAAACAACTTCAATCAATAAGCTTATTGTATTATACCAATACTTTTTAATGGTCTCAGTTGTATTGTAGATATTTTAAGAGTTCATCATAGGACTCGTAGGTAACTTAAACCCTTTAGTAGCTTTCAGCTATCGGCTATGGGCGAATCTTTTATTTCACAACTAGCTGCTACCTGCGGCTTCGCCCGCGTTTTCACAGAAACCCGGTGTGCGATCGGGATTAAAAACAGCCTATATGTTAATCCAGGTCACAATCTATCTGTCTTCCAAATTTCAGACAAATCCGTTCAGCCATTCGAGCGTGAAAGAGTAACAAACATCCATACATCCATACTTACAAACTTTCGCATTTATAATATTAATAGGATTACCATGCAATGGGTACTTGCAATGGGTATTTGCAATGGGTCGCAAGTACTTACCTAAATTTGAAATCTACCATCACCAATATTTACCATTGTATCGTAACGTAGCCTGTGACTGAAACGATCCGGCAAAAGAAACTTAGCTTGTTAGTATTTTTTCCATTTTATATGGTTACAAATGTTATACAATTTACGGCACCAATAATACTTTATGTTTATAAGAAACTAGCGGCTCGCCCCGGCTTCGCACGGGTATAAAATATACACATAAACCTTCCTCTTCAATCACTTTATCTATTACTGCGGCCATCATTTTAATACCAATTACAATTTTAAATTCGTAATATACCTTGAATGAATTGTCCGAAAATAAAAAGTAATTTATAGCTATTAAAACAATCTTGCTCAATAAATAGTTTATTTGGATAAGGATTAGTATTTGACGATAATAAACATAGGCTAATAATTTTAATTACTTTCATTCTATGGAAAAGTGGTAATAATGGTTAAAATATAAATGTTTGGTTTATACTATCGCAGACTTTTTTGTAGGCATTATTGAGTTCTACAAATTTTCTATAGAAGTCAACCATACATCTCGAACCATTTAGGCAGCGTTTGCGAGAATCGTTAACGTACGTCAGTTTATTCGTCGACTTACTCTACAATTTTCACAACCACGAAAAATCCTATCTATTTTCCGGGATAAAATATAGCCTATATGGATTCGGAAGAATCCTCTAAGTAATGGTAAAAGAAATTTTGAAATCGGTCCAGTAGTTTTTGAGCCTATTCAATACAAACATACAAAATTACAAAGGTTTCCTCTTTATAATATTAGTATAGATTAGATAACCCAGAAACCTACAGACGTTGTTCTGTCCTAACTATTGACGTTTCATATGTACCTTTTCATTAACATTACAATAAAAGACTACTAACCTAACTTTGAACATTGAAAGAAAATAAACAAAAAAAGAATTAGCAAAATTGGTCTATTTGTTCAGACGTGATGCGATGACAAAGCGAAATGAAAATTAATTTTTATACATAAGATAAGCGACCTGCCCAGGCTTCGCACCGTTATGAAATATACATTAAATATTCCTCTTCAATCAATTTGTCTATTAAAAAAACCGCATCAAAATCCGTTGCGTAATTTTAAAGATTTAAGCATACAAAGGGACATGGGGACAGAGGAAGCGCCTTTGTTTTATACTATGTATATGTACTATGTATGAAGATTATTGTGGGCCTCTATGAAGAATAGAACAACAAAATTGCTTAACTGCCAGGCAGTTTGTAGAACCTGGTAGGTAGAACACATCATTTTATCATAACATAACTACACCCTTTTCCTTAATTCTTTCCAAGTTATTTTCTTTATATACTAAGTAAGGTATATGTTATTATTTAGTTATGTATTTGATACTAATAATGAAGAGAAAGATTTTATTGTTTGTTTGTATTGAATAAGCTCTAAAGCTGCCCGGCCGATTTGGAAAATTTTTATTCCATTCTGCTTACTACTAACAAAAATCGGTTACTTTTACCTCGGTAAAATGCTTCTTTCCTACGGGGAAACGGGTAATAGGAGTTACGACAACGGGGATAGGGGAGAATTACCCTGTCGTGTTGAGATAGGTGGCACTGCGGTCGGTATGTCCACTAAGTTCTAAACGGCTTTACCGATTTAGTTGAAGTTTTTAAGTGCATTTCCACTGTTTCACAGCCACGAATTATGCATAGCAAATCAATTTTTCTATACATGTTCATTATATTAATCACCGTAATGAAGGTAAGTTTTGTAAGTAAATAGGTATATTCACAACGTTAGACAAGATAGATACACCAATAATTATAAGGAGGAATGATTTGATTGCTGCTTTGTTTGTATTGTATAATATTGAAAATTCTTTTACGATTCAAAGTCAATACTGTCCCTTATGAACATAGAGTACTTTTTAAAGCGGGACTATGCTTCATTCATACGGGACAATGTGTAATAGGACACTGGGTCGTAAAAATGATTCTTTCACACTTAACTATTTCACATACCTAACTTCTAAACGGTTAAACAGATTTGAAATCTTAAATGAGTATTTCGATAGTATCCTGTATGGTTTCAAAATACAATTGGACTTGGTAGGTGAAGCTGTTGCCGGTATATCATCTACCTAGACTATAATGTTAAAGAGGAAAGATTTGATTGTGTGTTTGTTTGTATTTATAGTCAAACTACTGGAGCGATTTGAAAAAAACAATTTACCTACCATTAGAAGCAATCATTGCCGCTGATGCACATAGGGTGCCTTATTTCTATGAAAAATTTGAAATTTGTCCACCCGTGCGAAGTCGGGACGGGCTGCTAGTTTATAATATTGTCACAACTACCACCAACTTTAATTAGGGATGACTACTTACCTCGATTAAGAACCTTAAAAACAGACTAGGTTTTTGTTTAAACGTGTTAATCTTTGAATTACGATTGAGTATCTAGTCTTTTTGTATTTACTTATTTGGTAATTTAGTTCACGACGAAGTTTGTATTCGATATCAGTGGAGATGAAATTGCAGAAGAATCCTACTATTCTAATAACGTCAATAACAGAATAGTCATCTATGAATTTATTTTTAGACACCGAACAAGCACACGGGTCTCATGGTAAGAGACAACCATAGCCTATAGACAGCATAGATATTATAGGTGCGTCGATGTTCTATGGCCGAGGTGTTAGGCCTAACATGTAAATAAACCGGCTACCTCGCTCTTCGGATCAGAACATGATTCACTCATTACGGTACAGAAATAGGTAGAGCGATGAATCCCTACCCGGGCAAATTGCTGCACAGTGGTCTTATTGGTGTGTTGTTGGTCCAATACGGGCGAAAAAATTAAATTGCCGTGTCTACAACGGTGAACTTTCAAGCTCATTTTGCTTTATAGATTTAAACTTTTTGCTCCTGCACCAAGTACGTACATACTGTCACTGAACAGGTTATATTGTCGCAACTACACAACGGGGCTATTCAGTATCTTTTTAGTGATAATCACTGGGTAAAGTGTACATCAAATAACTGTTAAATGACGTGTTTTGTGACTAATTTTGAATAATTGATACCCGATTTTTGTAAATCGGTTAACTTGAAACAAATTTCTACTTGACTAATGGCAAAATGCTAACGCGAATTCCATATACTAAAGAAAGAAGGTAGGTACTAATGTTTACTAACTAATGTAACGAAATTGTTTTTTTTAAGTTTGTTATATCAAATTGTGTGACTTGCTTATAGATTTATCTTTAATTATTATTTATCAGGTTATAAAACACTGCACTAAACTAAAAAAACCTTAAATGATTATAAAACATTTCAGTGTTTTGTATTATTAGAGAAGATTACTTTGACAAACTGCCAAATAATTACTTTATTTTAATACATTTTGGTTTTCGTTAAGATTTTGAGGCTTAGAAGAAATAGATAAATAAATTCAAATTCGTTTAATATTAAAACTTAACCTTACATACAAATATCTTGTCTTTTCTGCAGATTAAAATATCAATAAACAATGTTACTTGTCTTTCTAATAAATATAACACATCTGTCATGATCTCAAATCCTGTTCACATCGTTGCCAATTTAAAATTACAAAACATACCAAAAAATTGTAAAATATTAATAAATGCAGTTTCGTATTTCAAATTATACTTTTTAAAACAATTTATTTGTACAATTAAATTAATTGACAGTAAATTCGACTAAAATTATCGTTCAATATATACAACAACCTAAAAATAAGATTAAGCGTACACTACATTTAAGCAATATTGATTCTTCAATACTTCAAAATAGCTCGCTTGAGGCACACTAAATGCTTTAATCAAATCTAAATCTTATTTGAAAGACACTAATTGATGTCAAAACCCATAGAATTTGCCTCTGTGCGATTATAAAAATTAGGCTATTTTGAAAAAAAAACTAATCTTAATAAATCTTGCAATATTTGTAGTGCCCGTTTAATCTTAAATTACTAATATGGCAATACCTCTACATAATTTCAATATGGCAATTATTCGCTAATGTAAATATATCCTCTAAATTAGTATACATTTACAAAATAGATAACAACATGAATTTACGATATGAGTTAGATACGATTTTAAATGTTGCCTATATTGAAATATCTGCCGTGTTCTCTTATTTAAGTTATTAAATTATTAAATAATTTGCACTTTCACAGAGCCTTGTCTCAAAACTAACACTAAATAAATATAGACGATGCAATCTTTGGTAAATACAAATAGTAACTATATCATTTCTCACGCATTCATTTGTCACACCAAAGATAAACAAAATAGCCAACCATAGACTATCTAGTAAGTCTTTGTATAAAAATACTCTATCAGTCTCTATGATTGTTTATTTTTTTTCGTCTATATTCGTTTGTGTCTGTGGTTCCGCGCCCAATAGGATTTGTATTTCGTCGACACTCTTGCCCTTTGTTTCGGGTACGACGAAGAATATAAACACAAAACCTATGAGCATAATACCAGCGAACATCCAGAAAACTTGCCCAGACCCTATAGCGTTGTTTAACATGTTAAAAGTACTCGTAACTGTGAAACTGAGCAACCAGTTTAATGTGCCCGCCGTAGAACCAACGAAAGCCTTGATATCAATCAAACACAGTTCACCAGCCATCATCCATGGAATAGGACCAAATCCAATCGAAAAGGCAATAATGAACAGAGACAAAGAAACAAGAGGCAACCATGAAATAGCAGTAACAATTGGAGAAGCAGCTCCATGGGTGTCTTGTAAAAAGAAGAAAACTCCTAAAGCTGTGGAACAAATACACATCACTAAAGCAGAGAACAGAAGAAGAATACGCCTTCCCAATTTATCAACAATTAAACTAGATGTAAATGTGGCAACTACTTGGATAACTCCAATAATTATTGTAGCAATAGCCGCTGGGATAGCTGCTCCAGCGCTAGAGAAAATCGCGGATGTATTGAAGATGACAGCATTAATACCTGACAGCTGTTGGAACAACATAAGAGCGTAACAGATTACAATAGCTTTGAGAGCAGTCTTTTTGGTAATCGTCGACATAAACGACACGCGGTTATTTTTTGAAACCTCAGATTTGTGTTGTAAAACATTCAATTCACTATCAACATCGTATTGACTACCACGGAGCTTGATTAATGCGTCTCTAGCTTCATCATGTTTGCCTTTCACGACCAAGAAGTTGGGACTCTCAGGCATGAAAAAGAATACAACTCCAAAAATTATCGGGATCAAAGTACATAAAATATTGAACACGAAGACAGACGTATAACTGCCGACACCATACGCGAAAAGAATACCAACAGTTATCATCAATTGGAAGTAGCTCCCTAAAGTTCCACGTATAGAATCCTGGGCAATTTCACTGGTATATGCTGGAGCGGTGACACAAAAGGCTCCACCGGCTACACCCGTTATAAATCTTCCAACCATTAGCATGGCAACATTAGAGGCAAAGGTAATCAGTAACCAGCCTAAAGTGAATGGTAAGACCAGTAACAACATCGTCTTTTTTCGGCCTAGTGCGTCCATGATCAAGCCGATTGGGAAACATACTGCCGCTGCACCGAGGTTGACGAGTGAAGAGATCCAATCACCTTCTGTCTTTGATACAGAAAAGTCGTAATCGGTACTGTTGTCTTGAGTGATTGCGAACACCACTGGAGAGGACCATCCTAGCATAGTACCAGCAGCCAAAGCTCCGAGGGTAGCTGAAACATAGAAAAATAATATATTACTTTCATGTTTTTACAAATGCGTTACTGTAGAAACAAGGTCTGTATTTGATATCATTCATATATAGATATTTGATCATTAGCGCTTGGAAAAACTTCCCAACATTGATATTTTTAATGAAAAGACACTTGTACAGTTTTATGTATCACTTGTGATCAATTTTTATTAAATTTAAACCAGTAGGGGTTTGGCGGTTAGAGCGTCATCAGAACGGTGGAAATGATGATGTTACAATTTCTGCTCAATCGATGATGGAATAGTCATCTTCCACCAATGAGATAAACCGACAAATTGGTTAAAGTCACAAACATAGAAGTAAAAGATCCGAACTTACGTTGACCTATACCAAGCTGATAATAGGATGAAACATGTTTATTAATACACTAGCTGTTTCAGTGAAATTAGCTTTTCATAATTTCCTCGCAGTTAAACGAGATAAAAAGTATCCTGTATCCATCCATTCATCCGTTTATCTATGGTATAGACCATAGGTGCAATAGGCAAAGCGAGTTAGGGAAAGGCCTATGGAATCTAGTCATTACATTCTCTTTTAGTCTATGTAATCTGCCCAGGTATGGCAGAAAGGGTCTGAATTGATCATGACATTATGTCCATTACAAATAAATTTAGAATTTTGATACTACTAACCAACAAAGGTACATCTTGTATCAACTAAATCAGAATTATCATAAAGTACAAGTATAAACTTGGCTATGCAATCTCTAACAATATGAATCACTACAACAAGGTTAAGGTAATACAACCCGTATTGATACAATCTTGTTGCAAGGTCGTAAATTTTTTCTGCTTCACGCCTTATGATCTTTAATTGCAATCGCCAATAGTAAGTTCTCAACTTTTAAAAGACATTAAGGTGTGAGCGATGGATAAACTCTTAAGTATAGTAAAGTAATTCCAAAATAATTCATATTATAATTATTACATTAATGTAATTAATGGGTTTCAATACCTGACAGGGCTGCAATATATTGTGGTAGTTTTCGTGCATTATCCTCCTTTGGCTCTACCAGGACCGATTGTGACACACCCACCTCTGCCATGGCACCGTTATTAGCCCCCGGTTGCTGCAAATAAAGAAAGAACCACATTGTAAATAGTGACAGTGAGAACATTTGTTAGATATGCAATACAACAATTTTAGAATTACATATTATACATATTTTAGAATTACATATAATCGCCTCTGTGGTCTAGCGGTCCGGGTGTTGGACTTGACTGCATGAGGTCCCTGGTTTGTACCCCGGGTCGGCCAACAAAAAGAAAATTGGATTTTTCCAATTTTCTAATAAAAAAAAATGTTGGTCAGGATTGGAAATGTGGAATTCTGGATCGGAAAATAAAATGAAAACTAGGTTTTTCTAATTTTCTAATGAAAAAATGTTGCGCGGCATTGGGTATGTGTCCGGTTGGCAATAGGCTTGCCACCTATCACATTGTGGGACTTAGTGTCTTCAGCTAGTCGTGGGTGCCTTGGTTGTACCTCTGTCTACCTCTTCGGGGATATGGGCGTGAAGATACTTACTTACTTAGAACTACATATTATATTGGAAAAAAATTTAACGTTGTATATAATATCTCTGTTCCTACTTGACCTCTCTTGATGATTTTAAATTTAATTCTATCATCTAGATTTTGGATAATTAAATAAAATTTTTACTAATATAGCCTTTTTAACCAGTATTGTTAGTAAATTAGGAGCTATATATTAATAGCTATATTAACATCTATCTTACGTGTCTTTAATACAAGACCCACTTTAGCCATTACTAGGAAGCTCATATATCGGTGAAATGAAGTTAAGAAGAGCCTGAAAATTTCAAAAAAAATTCTTTGCTCTGAAGCACCTAAGGCTAGCCATTTAGTTTTTTTTGAACATGAATGTTATTACAAAACATATGTTCAATGTAAAGACAGCACTTTTTAAATGTTATAGAAGAAGAAGAATATTATGTTTAGATTATAATAACTCTTTACTGCATGACTTCAAATCATAAAATATTTTAATCTATTTAAGGCTGTTGGTTTTAATTTAAGATTATAATAGTCTTAACACAATAAAACTGCAAAAACTGTCAAAAAAAAATCCAACCAACTTTTTTATATTTTAATCCATATTTTTTCATCAATTAATAAACATAATATAGTTAAATTGTAAACTTCCCTCTTTTACTTCAGTCAATAAAATTCTTATAACATATCTTTGAATGCTATGTCCCAACAACAAAATTTCCGTGGCCAGCTGTTAGATAGCCCAAACTGTATTTATATGTATTGTAAAATCAATTGACTGATTTACTTTTGTTGCCTCTTTTTGTACACTTAAATTATTACAGTTTATTTCTGCTATTATAAGTATTTGAAATTTTTTTTAAACTATAAAATACATTTTAAGGTCACAAAAGCGAGATTGGTTATACTACCCAATCGTTTTCTGCCGCAGTAAGGCTCACCACATTTAGTCCTCGTTACTGTCCCATTCGTAGTTGGAGACTAGGGTAGCATTTGTTATATTTTAACAAATCTTTCAGCAATCTAGGGTGATAACATTTAAGGCGTCATCAGGAGAGCCATCTGCTTATTCCCTACCTAATCATATAAAAATCACTAATTTTTTGTATTGCACACAACAATGAATGTTTTTATCAACTTTTATCTTCCAAATAAATATCAGACAATGAACAAAGTAAAACGGATTTAAATATAATATACGCCGTTTTAGTTACCCAATATGGTTCCAGTGCGTTGCCAACATAATTATGGGTCGTCAAGTCTCTTTAAATAACCAAATCCTTAACCGGAACACAACAGCGATGAGCACATATGTTACGGGAAGGTTTTAAGCTCTGACGATTTTTATATAAATAAAAGAAAGAAGAAATCCTTTGATGTCGTGAAGTAAATTAGAAAGTAGAGTTTTACCGCATAGAGTTTAGGTAGTATCTACTATTAAGTAAAACAATAGATAATAGCATTTTAACTTCTCGGCATTGAAAACAAGTTACATATTAATTAAAAACGTAATTGAATTACCTCATTTTGAAAAGAAACTGGTATCGCTGGAAGCAGGGGTGCTGTTTCAGACTCGTCATAACTATCGCGACTAAAAATATGCGAACGCATTATGGACGGATTAACACACGTTCTTATTGTTCAAGCTTTTGCAAAAAATAAACTAAAACATCTTTGTTTTGGTGAACACGCAACAAAACAATTAAGTAAATACGTAAACTACTGTACTGTTGTCAGAAACAGGTGACAGCTGATAGCTGTCAGGTGTCACAACACAGCTGTTAGATGGTGTTGCCAGTAGCAGTAACTTGTAATCACAAACTCTTAAATATTTTTCCCCTTTCCTTAATTCGGAAACAGTTGTTCCCAGGTTGTTTAAATAGCCTTCAGTTGTGTGGTATTCATATTCAATGATATTAGTAGTTTTACAATAAGTGAATTTCTGCCTCTCAGAAACTCTAAACTAAGAAAATTGCCTAAATTGTAAGTTTCAGCTACAGGTATTAACTATTAATACACAGAAAAAATGACAAGCCACGCGAATGCGTTCTTTAGTCAGACAAGTGAAACCCTTAAATAATTTCGTAATGAGAAAATAAAATGTATAGGAGTCAACACTATTCTTTATCCATTAATTAGGCACACGGCTCTTCTGAAAGAAAGAGACAACTGTGCCGTATGTAGATGCGCCACTGTCCTGTGACTGAGGTGTTAGACCTAATATGCAAGCGTAAGTGGGCCACCTGACACTCTTAACCGGATCACGACAATGCACTGTCATTACGGATCAAAGCAGGAAATATCTCAGTGGCTGTACCTAACTACATTAAGAAAAATTACTTTAGGTACTAGTTCTGTGTTAAGAGTAGTACATATTTTAATTTGCAAGTATTGGAACAAGTTCTGTTATTTTTTAAACTTTTGACTGACAGCCACTTAAAGCAGTTTTGGGCGTCACTTACTGAGAATGTAGCATTGTCAAATCACGACAAATGTAACGCTCGCGCTTGTCAATTTTCCACAATACTACAAAAATAATATTACTTTGCTGTATAAAATGCAATGTCATTAAACACAACTAAGTTAAATTATACGCAGGCGCTGACGGTTTTTCGAATTAAATAAAAACTTTAAAACCAAAAAAAAATCTGAATCGAAATATAATTTAGCAAGCTTAACACCTATCTACAAACACACATACATACCTTCACACCAAGTCTTTTACAGGTGAGTTAGAGAGTATCGAGTGCCAAATCTTACGATCCTTGCAGACCTTTCTGGCTTCCAAAACGTAACGTAACCTAAGAATAGAGCCACAACCGTAGTACAGTTTTCAATGTAAGTAACCTTAATACTTGTAGCAGGCTTTCTTAGAATCCTTAAGGCCCGCCACATTCATTCAGAGTTTTGTTACGGAATTCCGTTACAAAAAAAACGGGTTGCACTTCGGGAGTGAAAACTTAAATATTAACGTTGTGTATTATTGATATTTTGGAATGGGTAGGGAATAATTTTGCACGAATTGCTTTGATAATCAGAATGAAAGTTCTATTATTTATGTGTATACAATATTTATTTATTGCGCTATCGTACACAAACATGACAACACGAACATTCGCGCAAGCGCCCTGCGCCGTCTTACGAATTTTCGATCAGGTCACGTGTCCTGATGCGAGTTTAGAAGTTTTTACCCATTCCAAAAAAAAGTGCGCAACGCCGCTAAAAAAGTTTTCATTTCAAAATAATCGAACTCAACAAATCCAAATGTAATGTAAATCTTATAGACTTGTCACAGACATCAGTAATTTTTCCGTTCGGAAATTGAATGGATTTGTATGGGGCGACATTTTGTTTCGAAATTTCGAAACGGGATTCTACAGGAAGTAAGGGAGATAGCAAACAAAGTGAGCGCATATATGTATATAGATGATAAGAAATATGCGTCATCTATAAACTTCAAATGTCGTAAATTACAAAGAAAACATTCGATCTCTAATACGAGTACATCATTACTAGTGGAAGAATGTTTATTTCATTATTTTCACAGTACCTATGTTTTAACCTGATAAGGCTTATGTGTAAAAAATACCCAATCTTTCTATTGGAAACAAACCTTTTGATTTTTTTTATATGTATACTTATACTTATGCCGCAATAATGTCATGACGTGTTCTGTTTCGGAGGGTAAGGTAGCCGGTAAACTTACTTTTGCTCGAGGCCTAACATCCCGGCCTCAGGTTGGCAACGCACCATTACCACCTTTGGTGTCTCTAGGCGGCGTGAA
>NJDC01001549.1:100910-124526 GCA_002245475.1 Calephelis virginiensis
TTATAAATTCGACTGTGTGTTTTTCAAGTAAAAACTTCTTTTAGCAGCGTTGTGCTTGTGCTTTTGGAATGGGTAAAAACTTCCAAAACTCGCGTTAGGACACGTGACCTGATCGAAAATTCGTAAGATTCGTAAGTGTTGTCATGCTTGTGTACGGTAGCGCAATAAATGAATATTGTATTCTAACACATAAATGTTAGTACTTTCATACTGATAATAAAATCCATTCGTGCAAAATTATTAACTAACCATTCCAAAATATCAAAAATGCACAACGTTAATATTCAAGTTCTCACTTTTGCCGGCATTCCCGGAGTGCAACCCCTCGTTTTTTAAATTTATTTGCATGTTAATTACGCGATTTCTCGGTCAATACTAAATTGAATCTGATGGTCCCTTTTTGAAAAGGCAGGACATGATTCTGAGGTGATCTCCTAATAATTTTACCATGACTCGACTAATTATTTTCGAGTTATACGTAATAGTGCATACATTTTCGTGTAACGCAAGCAAATCATGAATGCATAAATTATGCCCAAAAATGTATGCATTATTATTTCAAAAACCACTTGCCGGATTTTGCCGAATTTTGGGGCCATCCAAAAATTATGAAATAAAGAATTTTCAAATCACGATGAGATAACGAAATTGAAGGACTTTTTTTCAACTTGTGGTGGTTTAGTTAGGCTTTTTAGCTTATGGTAGTAAGGGTTAACCGAATCACATTTTAAAATTTTGTTAAAATATTAAAACATGATATTATATTATAATATTAAATAATCAATTTGTATAAATTTTAAAATATTTGCACACCACAATGTGGTAGAATATGTTGATAAAAACCATAGATTTAGACATACTAAATCTATGATAAAAACAAATATTTTTTGTAACAACTTCTAACACATGTATTCAGCAAACAAATAAATTTCATTTTTCATTTTTTATTTTTAGAGTAAAGCCTCAGTTTATATAACAGTCTGTATCACAGTGGAATAATGACTATAACACTAGGTTTTACCTTGTAGTACTTTAGTCTATGGTTATTTATGACACGATCTGGGTCTCTGAGCTTCATAAACTCAGTTCAGTGAAGGGCTCGAAGAGACATCTCTTTCACTATATTTTTTTATGACGGTATATGGTAATGTTATTTCAGTTCATCGGCATAATAGGTTCAAATTTAAAATGAAAACCAGTCTAAACCGGCTATTTTTTATTGCTCAGTGACTTTTTTTATCACTCGGTGACATTCAGAACATACTTTTATTACAACATTAATTAACACAAATACCAGTGTGATAAACGGCATTATTTATCCTCATTGTGATGTTAAAAAAAAGGATAGACAGGTACATAGTTCTTTGAATTTAGTAGTAGATATATCTTAGAGGCTTGGACTAACGCTGTTACACCAAACAAGTAGGCGGCTTTCCTAATGGCAACAGGCATCCGTAGCTTATAGACATCACAGATGTTACTGGCGAGTCACGATTTTATGGTCGTACCTTGGAACATGACAATGGTATACACACTCTATGGCAGGTGGAATAGTTAATGCGGTGGTACTAATGAGGACAAACTGCTGCATATCTCTCTAGTAAATCTCTTTACCTAAATTTAGAAATAAGGGTAGTGGAAATGGAGACAGACAAAGCAGATATGGGTAGAGTCGTAGAGATATGAGCTTCGCCAACTTTTATTGCAAAGGGCAAAATGTTTTAAAGAGTTGTGACTGGTACTTGCACTTGGTACCCGGTACTTGGTAGATCTCAGGGAGAGTACATATTCTAAAATAGCTCCTTAGACTAACAAGTAAAAAAGTTAAGCATTTACTGTCATATAGAAACCCAGTGGGCGATCAAATTAACTTATAAAAGTTTTTCAAATTTAAAATATACCAGCTGCTCCTTCGAACTCCGTTCCATTCGTTCAGTTTGATTTTTTATTAAAATGTTATTCCTAGTTTCATCATAGTCGAACGGGATAAAAGTATCCTATGTCCGTCTCCTAGACTCAAGCCAACTCCTTTTCAATTTTCAGCCAAATCAGTTCAGCCGTTCTTGAGTTACAAATAGTGTAACCAACACGACTTTCTTTCAAACATTTAGATTCTTTCGAGAATTAAAGTAAAATTTAATATATAAAAATGAATTGCTAAATGTTTTGTTAAGCGCACAACTTTCGAACAACTGTACCGATTTGGGTAGTTCTTTTTTGTTGTGTTAGTTATTGTCAGAAGAAGGTTTTTATGAAGAGAAAAACCGGAAAAATTGCAGTGAAAATGGGAAAAACAATACTTAATTTTTTCCCATACAAACTGAACAGGTGGAACGAGGTTCACCGGGGCAGCCAGATAACAATATATAAATATTTTTATTAAGGCTTTTGTTGTTAACAAGCTGTCACTCAAACAAAATTCTGAGTCCCAACAAACTTAACGCATATCATTAGCAGTAATTCTATTGTTTATCTTTGTATCTTAATGGTATAACCTTAGAGTCGAACGGCCCATTTCTTTGTTTGTGAGGTGGCACGTACATACAGATAAACAAGTTACACTCGACGACCTCTCTTACATCCGTTTCCGCGCGGATATTACCCGATCTCATTGCAGGCACGAAATTTATTACTTTATAGAGCCGATGGTATTTTTTATCAAATACGGAACAGGCTCATGTTTACGGAATTACCGTAACTAACGTTTTTTTAATTACCTATAGAAAATGTCACAGTCATGTTCCGGTCCGGAGGGTATAGTAGCCGGTAGACTTGCACATTAGAATTTCCACTGCCCATATTCGTTCCACCAGTTCAGTTTATACAAAAAAATGTTTTTTCTAGTTTCCTCGCACTCGAACGGAACAAAAAGTATCCTATGTTCGTCTTCTGGTTTTATGTTACCACTACGTAAATTTTCAGCAAAACCGGTTTAGTCGTTCTTGAGTTATAAATAGTAACGACTTTTTTTATATATATAGATGACATATATGTATGTTTTATACAGCAATTAAGAAGTATAGAGTCTATAAACCACGGAATATACGTATCAGTAGAACTTCTTCGTTGTCCTCTCACACTAATAATAAAGCTCAATAAAACTGAAAAAACAGTCTCCAACTCTTTTGATTATTCGCGATTTGATTTTTTTTGAAAGAAAGTTAATAATTCCGAAATGGTCCCATATAAATTATTAAATATAATTCAAAAATCATTACTCGGATCATGATAATACTAAAATCGAACCACCTAGGAATCATGACCTATCTTTCTAAAAAAGAATCGCTTGTCTATTGAAGGAGTAATCGCGTAAAAATGTATATATAAACATACATTCGAGTTGAGAACCTCTTCCTTTTTGTGAGCCGGTTGAAAATATAGTAAGTATATTATACTGTTGGTCACTGTTTTGCGACCGAGGCGTTAGGCCAATGTGCAAGTCTACTGGCTACCCTGCCATCCGCTCCAAAAAATTACATAGTCATTATGAAGGCGGATATAGGTGAACCAGTGAATCCCTAGTGCTCTTGTTAGTAATGACCCGTTTGACCTTTGCTTGAATCTTACGACCTACCTTCAGGACAAATGGACCTATCTATACAAAAAACCAAGACTAACACGGAGAGAAATCTTCTTGCTATTTGCTCTTACTTATTATAAAGTTATATATTACATACACATATCGTCGATGAAGTACCAATACCTCCTAACTGACAATTTTGTCCAAAATTACTTTTTTATTGCAATAGACATAAAACTCATATTCGCATAGATAGAATTCACTCCTATCTAAAACTTCTTTACCAATAAGCTTCCTGAATTATGTGAAAATATGTACTTAGTCAAAGAATTCATTTGTTCGTTAGTATTTTATGGAAATATCTCCTAAGTGTAAATTTTGATTCTTAACACTTAGGAGGTATTGGTACTTCATCGACGATATTAATTTGTTAATTGATTCATAATTAAAATACCGTTAATTAATAAGACATGCGGAAAACCCACATTTTCATTTGTCAAGACATATCTCGGATATTTATGACACGTGAGAATGTATTAATTGGATTTTAATTTTATTAATTAATATAACAATGTATTCTGACTTTGTTTAATTGTAATATGTTTTATTCATTTGCAATACATTTTTAAAATAAACTGGAACTAAAAACATGACATTTTCATTTTTTTGAAAAATAAAGAAATTTGCTTTTTAAGGAAAAAAGACCGGTCTTCTTTATGGTAAGAACGCCGCCGGCATCAGACACTAAAAATAGCAAAGAGGAGAGCCATGTTAGTCTTAGTAGCAAAGAGGAGAGATAAGTCTTTCGTAATAAAAAAAAGATGTATCTACCTGGTGATTTTTTGCAAAATGATGAAATATGTTCGTAAAATGAAAAAAGAGCTGTCTTCCTAAAGGAAGAAGCAAAGAGGAGAGCCATATGCTTGCTTGCGGTCTTTCCTCATTGATGATTTACCTAGTGTACCTTATGTACCAACATAGGAAAAAGATAAATAATATGAAATCCGATTAGGAAAAGTAGGCCTTGAAAAGATAATGACACAGTCCGATTAGAAAATCCATTTTGTAGAAGTTCCTAGAAGGCAAATGCTTTGTTATTGGACTACATGATGCACACTACTAAACAATCGTGTTTACGCAATATTTCACACACGCATTTCATTGTTTCACCAGCATTGTTAAAAGTGACAATCTTTTTATCATCATTTCAGTTCTTTATCTCTAACCTAATTTGTAGGTCGCTGAAGTGATAGCTGTAGGTATCGCCTTTGTGGTCTAGCGGCCCAGATCTTGGACTTAACTTCATGAGGGGTCGTGTTCGATTCTCGCGTCGGACAACAAAAAAATGTGTTTTTTCCTATTTTCTAACAAAACAAATGTTGCATCGGACGTGTGCCCGGTTGGCGATAGGCTTGCCACATATCACATTGTGGGACTTAGTGTCGTCGACTAGTCGTTGGTGCCCTGATTGTGCCTGTGCCTACCTCTTCAGGGATATGGGTGTGAAGATAGTAATTTGTAGAAGAGGGCCCAGTTTGGATAACCCTTAGGGCTAGGAAGCGCCTATAATCAAAATTGTCTCTTACTATTTCTAAGAGATATGCTTTATATGAACAAATAAATATCTTTGCATCTATAAATGCTAATATAGACGCAGTTGGAACTAATTTCTCATTTTGATTATAGACAATTGTTTGATTTTCCAATTTTATCTATATACACATATACGTCACCTTAGTTTTCTACTTTTTTCTGCAAAGTCTAACGCAAATGGTAGATATATACTTAAGTATGTGTTATTACCACAACCTACTTATTGGCCACTACATTAGTGTTATCACATATACATTTCCGTCCACAGTTCTATTGTTTGACAGATGTTGGTAATTTGTATCGCCTTTCTATCAACTGCAGTACAGAGCCACTGGATCGGCATAAGAATTAACACAAGTTCTTTTCTTGTAATGTTAAGAAAAAATGAACAGGAAGGTAGAATTTAGTAGTAATTAAGAAACTGGATCACGCATAAGTTATTTTTTAGCATCACCTGTTTCTAGTAAATGTTGCTGAAAAATTGGTCCAGCTATTTATAAGATGACGTCAAAGAAACAGACACACAAAATTGGACAGTTTGATTTTTGTATAGTTTATAGTTTATACTACCTATGTAATTGATAAAAAGTAACTAATAAAAAACCGGCGTGTATGTATGAAAAGGGTAATGAGTGTGAAGGAAGCCAGACAGGTTTGTCAGGATCGTAAGGTATGGCACTAAGGGACTTGGCGTGAAGATATACGAGTATATGCATGTGTATCGGTAAGCATTTATCAATTACACTATGACAATGACTAAATGACAGAATTTGGCAGCGCACTAGTAACATCTATGGTATCTATAGGCGTCGTGTTTTTTTTGGCAGCGCACTATTAATCTATGGTATCTAAAGGGGACGGATTTTTTACCATCATATAGTCCTTTAACTTGTGTGCCTATATTGTAATATACCAATGTATTATAACAACAAAATTACTGGTTTATGTTTTCGTTGGTATTACAAAAGTGTTATCATGTTTTAATTTATCAATTACATGGATAGTAGCGGCCTACGTGTTGATCAGAAGATGATATCAATCGTACTTATAAACCAGCTGATAGAACATGATGGGGATCTCATGTTCTCGGTATATCTTATCAATATGTTTATCACAACCGTGTGGTACTTGTACAAGTTTATATGTTACGAATTTCTGCTATCTAGCTAGGTATTATCCTGGGCATACATTTCAAATGTTTAACAAATGGAAAGTACAGAGACTAATTTTGTACGGATTTTGATGATCGAGTTTCTCGAAAGAAAAGCAATTTGAGTGTTGGTCCGGGCTTCTTCGCAGAATAGACCATACTCTGCCTTCCTGCCAGGCAGCTCATAAAAGACGAGCATAGGCTTACCGTCACATACTACTAGGTGGCAGAGTTTTGCAGCGACTCGCTTGCCGTTGACGTGTTCTAGTTCGGAGGGTAAGAAAGCCGGTAAACTTTTGCTCGAGGCCTAACATCCCGGCCTCAGGTTGGCAATGCACTATTACCATCTTTGGTATCTCTAGGTAGCTTGAATTTCTAACCATCAGGAAATCCGTCTGCTTGTTTGCCTTCCACTATCATAAAAAAAGTGTTGTTCCATTTATATAGATCTATAAAAAATCCGATTCTTAGAAACGAATGGGCCAGAATAAAAATTCATAAGATAAGAAAGATCATATTATCAGAATTTTACCAAGTGCCGACAATGGAAAGTATATCATACCAGCCGACATGTTTTTTATCGACCAACCTAGGTCTATAGACCGCAGTTAAATGGAAAAAGAATAAAAGAAAAGAGTGAAGTTACCACGATCTTTCTTTGCAGTGTAAGATGACAAACGTTATTACGATCATACCTATTACGATCAAGGAAGCCATAAACAAAATATATGACGACAGCATCACAAGGAAATACACCAACATGATAAGGAAAACAATTGAAACTCATTTAATTTTCCATATCTAACGGGAAAAGCATGTTAAAATTTTGCTAATTTTAACATGCTTTTCCCGTTAGATACAAGCGTTAAATTTTATATATTTTATTAAGAGAAGTTAAAAACACACAAAAACGGGTCTATGGAACGAAATAAACATAAAATAAGTTCCGCAATACTATAAGCGACCGCCTCGTTGGTCCAGTGGCTAGCGTACACGCCTAACTAAATCGACTAACCGCGAGGCTCGGCTTCGATTCCCGACTGGGGCAGGCATTTGTGTGATAAACATTTAGATATCTGCTTTTCCGGGTCTGGGTGTTTATTAAATATATTCTGGTATCTATTTAAGTATTTCTGTGTGTTAGAATCGTTGACTAACACCCTTAACACAAGCAATTTGCTTTCTTTGGGGTTAGATTAAATATGTGTGACTTGTCCAGGGATATTTATTTATTATTTATTTCAAGTAAGAAGGTCCTATTACCCCTTTTTCGATCTCGCGCCCATTCCTGACGGGTATGTATATCTGTATTTCCAGGGCCATGTGTTTGTTAAATTTATACTGGTTTAAATTTCAAAATTTCTATGAATTAGATACCGAAAAAGCAGCAGCACCGTAGCAGTCATAGCACGAACATTGCTTACTTTTGAGTGAGATGAATTTGTGTAATTTATTCAGAAATGTTTATTATTTTTGGTCTCTTTCTAAAAGGTTTAGAAAGAAAAGTCGTTTCAAAATTTCTATCGATATCGACAAAATTCACAACTTCCATGTTTTATTGAATATTGATCAGATGTCTATTGGGTTTAATAGGGTTGTCACAAAATGATTTGTGCCGAGCTGCAACAGTTTTTGGCGATTATAAAATAGAATAGAAATAGAATGTCTGTTGTGAAAAATTTATATTATTACCTTAATCGGCTGCGAAAATATGTTTTATCTATCTCAATATTTAAGAATGTATTATTGTAGGCATAGATGATATTGATAATACATTAAAATGTTAATAAATTTCCCCTATAAAGTGATAAAGTGATAAACAGAATTGAACTAAGATAAAGTTAATCCAAACAGAGTTAATAAAAGATATGATGGAATTTGCTACACATAGTATTATATAATTTTTAAATCCTTTTTAGGTAAAGGTTTATAAAAATACTGAAACCTCACTACATAAACATATTTCAGCACGAGAATAGAGAATTTGTACCAATGGCAGTCTTCTTTTTCTTTCTTTAGTTTTTGGCATTCGAGTCAGAATTTTGCCATTGGTCAAGTAGAAATTTGTTTCAAGTTAACCGATTTACCAAAATCTGGTTTCAATTATTCAAAATTAATCACAAGTCGTCAAAAAAAGTCATGTCGGGTCTTGAGTAAAGCGGCGGCCTTGTTACTCAAGCTCATATAGTGAGGTTTGGCGGCAACGGAGACTACTCTAATTTCTTCATAATTATTTCATTTGTGCATTTACACTGAACAGAACAGAACAGTATAAAACGTCACTAAAATTGACTAATTTGACTCAATATAAACACGAAATTCAATAATTGTGAAAAAACTTCCACCATCTTTTCTCTCGATGGCGCCAAAACTTCCAATGGCAGTCATTGACATGGATATGTTACAACTAAATTTCATGAATGACAGAAAGTGATAAAAATGTGACATAATATAAGGCCAAAATCAGAAAAATAAACACGTCTTTGCTTTATAATATGCAACTAGAGATTTTTGTGTGCGTCCGTGGTAGTTTTAGCAACTTATTATCAACACTAATATTTATTAATGCGAAAGTGTGTTTTTTTTTCATTTTTTTTAATTTGTATTCATTCTAATAAGGATACGAATATTCTATCAAAACGGCTGAACCGTTTGTAATAAGTTTTAACGTATAGATCACATTATAAAGAAATAGACATTTGTTTTGTTGTTATTGTGATACGTCAATGATTTTCCGTAGAAGAACGTGATTACTTACATAAAAGCAACATCTACTACTACTACTTCAATCTATCCATCTATACAAAAAAATAATTTAGGGTGTCTGTAATTTTAAAATATCCACTTTTTACTACATGCTTATGAATGTTTATATGGGTACATATAACAAAAATAATATATTTTTAATTATTTTTGGTCTGTCTGTTCCGGCTAATCTCTGAAACGGCTAGACTGATATTAACGGGACTTTTACTGGCTGGTAGCAGATTTATTAAGACGTAAATAAGACTACTATTAACAAATATACTTTTTTGTTAAAATTCCAAGCGGATGACGCCCCAGACACAGCTAGTCTTCTATAATACCTATAAAAATGAATTGCGAAATGTGTTGGTAAACGCACAACTTACGAACGACTAAACCGATTTGGCTAATTATTTTTTTATTGTGTTGGTTATTCTCAGAAAAAGGTTCTTATAAAGAAAAAACTGGGAAAATTTCAGGGCAAATGGGAAAAACGAGATTTTTTTTCCATAAAAACTGAACGGAAACAACGTTCACCGGGACAGCTAGTATTTAAATAACAACTTGTGTGCATACCTACTAAACCTACTGAATGGACCGTTTTTTATTTTTGTTATTAGTTTGGTACCATTTAAGAGTGTATGACATATCTATAATTCGTATGCAAATCTTTTATGAAGATCATCATTCATCCTATTATGCCTCGCTGATACCATTTAGTGCTATTATGAATACTAACTTCGAGATATACTTAGACTGAATAATGAATATATTATAGGTATCTACATCCTTAAACAAAGGTACTTTTTTGTAACAAGTCGTTTTCTATATTTCTTTGTCATTAAAATGACATCTAATTAGTTACGATTATTGTTACAAGAGATAACGAATTTTGATTTTAAGCCGAGATGTTACGGTAATATACATTACTGTGAAGAAGTTATTGAACCTTTTTTTTAGTGATTTATGTTATTACTAAACTTTATGTATGTTACTTAACTATTACTAAACTTTTTAAAAGCAAAGTTTCATCTCGAATTTTGGCGCCATCGTGAAAGAAGATGGTCCTAGTTTTTTCATAATTATTGAATTTCGTATTTAGATTGAGTGAAATTAATCAATTTTGGTGGCAACTTGTACAGTTTCAGTCAGTGAAAGTGTACAAATTAAATGATCATGAAGAAATTAGTGTATTGTACATTTCCTCGTTGCCGCCAGATCACATGTAATGAGCTTGAGTAAAGTTTCCACCGCTTTTCCATGACTTTCTTTGACGACTTATGACTAATTTTGAACAATTTACACCCTATTTTATTAAAATTTCAACTTGCCTAATGGCAAATACTAACGTCAGTGCCAAAAATAAAAAAAAATAATTTCAACTCATTTGTATCAGGAGAGCGGTGTGCTTGATCACTCTTATCATATAACAAAAACTTTTAAGTAAATGCCTAAGAATATATTTACATCATCTAATCTAAACATCAAAAATATTTAGACCGATTTTAATATAACATAATAATTTTATTTATTTAACAAGACAACTTTGTTAGACCTTAGGTTAATTCTTTTCCTTTTAATTGAAATATTTACCATGAGGGAGTTAAAAATGTATAAAGCTGAATAATAATAATTACGAAAAGATTATTATTATAACACATTTGCTTTAAATTGGTGCAGTCTCTCTACGTCACTTTCATAATTAAAAAAAAATCAAACTCTGCATCATGTAAATAAGTAGATACTAAGCAAATAAAAAAAAGTTAGAGTTTGCTGGAACAAAGTTATGGCTCTTCCGCACACTAGCGACAGCACTGAAAAATTAAATTGCAATTTCATTTCGATAAATGCATTGGTACATGACTTATCTAACAGATATTATCACATTTTATTGCATTTCTTTTTAGTGAAATATGATAAGAATAATTATCGCTGATATAGTGATATCATCACTAATGTCGCAGGGGGACGCCCATATATTTTTACTAGTAGCCAGTCCCAGCTTCGTACGAGTGGTCCAATTTCTATGTTGTTATATACACATGTGAAACATTTTTACGTTTTTGAAAAAATGATAATTGGACAGGATTCGAAACTGTACCTTTTCGTCTTTCGTTGACGGTTAAAATTATTTCCGCTATTTAAGATTTGAATAGTCCTGTGGTGAAAAATTCAGTCCCTTTTTATGATTACATCAGTAATAACAGTTATAGCCTACTTTTTTTGTTTGAATGATTTGTTGCTAACCGCGAGGTTTTTAAAACTTCACTGGGCTATGTCCTACTAGCTACACAGTTCTGTATAAAAGTATTAAATAAATTGCAGATTAATTAAGATGGATTCTAAATTGGCCCTATTTTGCGATTTTTTAAGATGTTTTATAATTTTAGCACTATCCTTGCTTGCAGTAATATTTAAATACTTACAAAAAAATAAAATTTAACACATAGGTATATAATTAATGTTTTTTTGAAATCACTCTATCTTTTAAAAAACCGCATCAAAATTTGTTACGTACCTAATGTTAAAGATCAATGCACACATATGAACAAAAAGTGACTTTATTTTATACTAGTGATAGTATTGGAATCGAAACAAGTATTTTTTAAAGTTTAGCATCCTAGAATATGACAATGGCGAGCACGATGAGGCAATGGTATATAACATGAAATACTACATAGATTACGAAATTCCCTAGCGAGCGATAGGTTCGTCACAAGGTTGTAAGAATTCACGGCAAATATATCGCAAGATCGTTACCGATACCAGATGTTGCCTGTGGCTTCGCTCGCTTTTAATTCTATCACGGAAACAAAATTAGTTTTCAAAATTAATCGTAATACTTTCCTTCTTAAATTTTTTTTTCGTAAGTAATTAAAGAATTTTAGCACTGCAGTATAATCAATTCAGCCTTTTTGAAAACTAAACATACATACTTTCATGTTTAATGGTATTACTAGAGCTAAAATTGAAATGAATAAAAACCATGATTGACAGACCCTGTTGAAATACAATAATGTGTAATGGGGACATAAGAAGTGATGGCGTAAACAAGTTCGACATAATGGTATTATTGTGGCACGTAGCTCAGGGAAATTGGTTCTAATTTAATTATAAAACAATATAGGAAAATAGTAGACACAGTCTTGTGTAATGCTGAAACTAAAATCTTTAGTAATAACTCGAAGGAATTATTAATAATTTAACCGAAGTAATGAAATAAACACGTGTGTAACGGGTGTTAGGTAACTATGATATATAAATACACATAAAGAAAGAAAAAAAGTATCTTCACGCCCATATCCCCGAAGAGGGTAGGTACTCACGACTAGCCGATACGGAGTCCCACAATGTGATAGGTGGCAAGCCTATCGACAACCTGGCACATATCCGATCCCGAGCAACGTTTTTTTTTTATTAGAAAGTTAGAAAAACCCAATTTTCTTTTTGTTGCCCGACCCGGGATTCGAACCCGGGAACCTCATGTCAGTCCGACAACAGAACCGCTATTATTTATTTGCGGAATATGTGTGTAAATAAGATGTTACAAAAATATTTAAGTATATCAACATATTCTACCATATTTTGGTGTGCAAATATTTTAATATTTATAAAAATATTATTTGATTACATATGCATTAACTTTTAGGCCAATAATTTATATTATTTAGCCAATTACATTACCAAGTAGCCAATTACATATACCTACATAAATATATACTTGTACATTGATATCGAAATAAATCTAATAGACTCAGAAATACACACAACTATGTTTTCACTCAAATGCCTGCCTGAGTTGTGAGTAGAAGTCGAGTCGAGATTGATATGTGAGTAAGGGTAATGCTTAGCCTTTGACCAACTCACGGTTAAGTGTAGTGACGATCTGACGAGTGGTTTTTGTGGCATATTCTATTTTGGATGCAAGAGAAAACTTCTTACTATGTTTACATTATAAAGAAGTACCTAATAACTAGGTACATACCTAGTTACGATGTAACTTACTCTAGGTACCTAGGTACATATATGTGTATATTGACACATATTGTTTTTACATACACAATTATTGCTTATTTCTGATTGCAAGTCCATTGGCTGTGGACACATACCTATTTACTGTTGGACATATAAGTCACGGCTAAAGTGTTTAATTAAGATATCTTGAGATAAACGAAAGTTATCGTAATTACAAGAAATGATTTTCACCTACAACAATGAACTGATTTAATAGTATTGTATCACTATGGGACATAACCATCAATGTAATTGATTTTTATTAGATTATATGATTTATTAGATTTTTTTAAGATAACTTCAATTTGAATGATATGGGGTGCTAAAAGCACGTGAGAAGCACCATTCCCAATCATTTATAATCATCTGAAAAAATATTTGAACCCGTTTTGTAGTGTTCACATGAAGTCTAAAACTTTTGCATTGATAACCTTAGTTGGGATAGGATGTAGGATAAAAAAACGTAATGATTAAAGTACAAGGAAAGCTGAGCAATATAATTATACACATAACATTGAAATACAACAGTTTTTGAGACAGGACTAAAAAAAACTGTTTATGAATAAAAACACGTGTGACCGATTTAATAATATGTAACCTTATATTATGTATTTACTACAGTTCACGTAACTGCCATAAATTATTTGCCTAGGACGCATCTACCACTGCAGAAATATTATAAACAAACTAAGTATGCTGTTAGTTTTATTTAGTTACAATTTTAAAACGTGATTTTTTTACTTAAACTTTTACATTAACGAACTTACATAAGGTGAGTCAAAGAAAAAAATTAGCTTTAAAATAAATTTACTTTTACTTTACTTTTATCATTGAAACCGAAGAAATAATAAAAATAAGTAAGTACGTTAATAAAAACCGACTTCAAAACTAAAAGATAAAAAATAATAAAGATTTTTAATATTAATTATACACTATCTATTATTTATATGCGCCATTTACTAATAGGTTAGAAGTCGGTACCAATTATTAACTAAAGCTTGGCACCGACTTCAAACCTATTAGTAAAAAAAACTATTAGTATGACACATATAAAAATAGATAGTATATAATTAATATTAAATCTTTACTTTTACCTTTTACTTTTTAGTTTTGAAGTCGGTTTTTATTAACGTAGTTCTTTTTATTTAATACTTTTTAGTTTATTGTTGATATGATATAATTTAATAAAAATAAACATCGAGACATATCTATAAAAGTAGATAGAAAATGCTCATAAAATAAAAACTAATGGGCCTACCAGAATAAATTCGAAACTATTCCGAATCAAACAAAAAAGAAATTACGTAAATCGGTTAAATTAAAACCTCGGAGAAATTGGTGTACACACATAAAAAAATTATGCCTCCTCGTTTTTTTTTAAATCGGTTAAAAATTGAAAATGAAAACCAATCTTGACATTTAGTACGTACTAGGTATGCGAAAATTTTGAAGATATTTGTAGGTATGGGAATAACTTAAATACACTCCCCAAGATCTGACATAATCCTAATAAAATTTAGCGCTAATGTTCCACCGATTGCTCTGAATCATGGCGACCCCTAGCGCATCAGTTTTTCTATTCATGTAGGTGAATACCAGGTATAGTCGAAAACCCAATTAATTCAAAAAACGACCACCGTATACCTAACAACTAAACAACTAACACCATACAGCATAGGACACGTATCATAAACCATCAGTAGGGTTACTCTTGAAGCTCAATTCGCCCAATATTGGAAATTGGAATCGAGTATATCACTTTAGGTACTCTTGAACAAAATACAGGCGAATTTTTAACACTAGTTTAATGATAAACAATAAACAATTTTATCGGATTTGTTGAATTTATTTGTAACTAAATGTTAATAATCCGCTAGTACTGTGTTCCAAACTACCAAAACTGACTAATACGATTCCAATCTCCAATAAGCATGATTTCGTAATTCAAGAGTAACCCTACAGATCAGAGTAACAGGTTCCCAAAGACGAGTTGACTTCCATGACCCCTCTTTAGTTTTACTACATGTCGTTAAATAAGAATTTCTAAAACTTTGAAGCGTCTATAAATGGAACATAGTTCTATCCTACTGTAGATTCTAATACGTTTTTTTCGACCAATGATGTAGGTGTCAATAATAGTCATTAATTTTACATACAAAGGTACTTATAACTTAACATAAACTCAGTTTATTCATGAAGTTTTTAAGAGATGAATTGAAAAGAAATTAGTTATTTGGATTTCTTTTTTAAATTTGTACTCATATGTACCTATGCACGATAAATTCCGAAACTTTTTGTTTTGGTTGCAGTAAATTTTATAGTCTCTCCGTTGTAGGACGAACGAATAATTGGAAAATCGTCTTTACCCTTATATTTATTTTATTACAATATGTACTTTAATATTTGCCGTAATAAGGCATATTATCAAGAAACATTATTCTATGTTTTACTTTTTTATATTTGCTATTTTGTTAATACTGATTATGCTTATACTGATAATGCTAATTTGTTAATACAAATTAGGAACGACTGGTCAGTATATTTATAAGAATAACCTTTTTCAACTAATAGTACTTTATGTTTATAAATAAATAACTTACCACAAATCAAAGAAGCCTGAAAATTCTCGGATATAATTCTTCAGCGTTAAACGTAGTCAAAATAAAACCGCAACACAACCTAGAATTTACCGCGCTTTTCGAAATTCGAACTAATCCGTCACAGATAATTTTCGATTATTTTTTTTCACACGCTGAGGAAAAGACAGGCTAGTTGTTTGCGGCCTATTTTTCTGAATATCGTATCGACACTGACCGCCACTGCGGGACACGCCGCTTTGACACCGAGACACAAGATATAAAGCTGTTATGTAGGAAATAGCGCAGGCTTGTGACATACGATAGTGACGCACTCTCTGAACTAAGTAATCATTTGCCGTCGGTTTCTCTTGATGTTTTTGTTCATAATCATTGTCTTAATGATTATCGCCGGACATGTCTTCGGAAAGCATGTTCTTGTTTTTATAAATATTATGTGTAATCAATTTTCTTTTCACATTATTGAAAAAAATATTGATTTTTGTTACTTACTCTTATTTTCGATAAAAAATAACAATTATGTTAAGCGTTGAGATAAATATTATAAAAAAAATATTTTAACAACATCTATGTTAATTAATGTTTTATTTGATTTAGTTTACAAAATATAAAATAAATGTAATTATACACGCTGTAGTTGTTGTTTCAGTTAAAATAAATTTATTGAGGAATGCCGTTTGAATGAAGCCGCTTATTTTTTTTTGTTTTCTTCTTTACAATAGTTTTTAATTTCGTACGTAAGGAATATTTGATTGAATATAAACATTTTATGATCTAAATGTTTTATATCCTAAGTACGATGTACCCGCATTATAAACATACTACTCATAATATGTTTACTCATCTTCGCAGGGTTTGTGGTCGGTGGTTGTGTGTGAAAGATATAAAGAGATCAAAACACCGACGTTTTCTTTGTCACGTCTGCTAATATTTTTGTATGTACTTACATGAAAAGTGACTAAATAAATAACAAATGTGTTTATTTGGTGACTTGCTTTGTAATGCCTAACGAGATAAAAACGATTTAAAAACCAATGTTTGTCAAAATATGTCAACACCAAAATACTTTCGTTTAACAAATATTAGGTATAGATTATAAAAATTAAAGCGACAGTCGAAGTACATTATTAGGTGTTGCGTCAGCTTTTGATCAGACTATTACTTTATTTACCTACTAGATGACATTCACAATATGGTTATCCTGATCTCTACCAGGGTTCCCAGATAATAAATAATAATAATTTCGTATAGGCATTGCATAATAATTCATCACTACGTAGTATAAAACAAAGTCGCTTCCTCTGTCCCTATGTCCCTTTGTATGCTTAAATCTTTAAAATTATGCAATGGGTTTCGATGCGGTTTTTTTTACTAGATAAAGTGATTAAAGAGGAAGGTTTATATGTATATTTCATGACCGTGCAAAGCCGGGGCGGGCCGCTAGTATCGTATATATTATAGGTGGCACGTGTGAGGAATAGTCTAAAACCCAAGTGTCATGGTGCTTGGCATCTTGTGCTAAACAAACAAAAGCACTACTTTACCTCTAGGCAGTAAAGTTTTAAGACTAAGATGATGTTTGATGATTACCACATTTCCAAGTTTTGTAACGTCCATAATGATAAACCGATTTCAATATTATTTGCTAAAAATTTGCTATCGCCTATGTGGTCTAGCGGTCCGGATGTTGGACTTGACTGCATGAGGTCCCGGGTTCGAATCCCGGGTCGGCCAACAAAAAGAAAATTGGATTTTTCCAATTTGGGATTGGAAATGTGCCCGGTTGGCGATAGGCTTGCCACCTATCACATTGTGGGACTTAGTGTCTTCGGCTAGTCGTGGGTGCCTTGGTTGTACCTCTGCCTACCTCTTCGGGGATATGGGCGTGAAGATGCTATTTTTTTAAATTTGTTGCAACATACTTACTTAAAAAAAATGATGATTTTTGAGTATGATGATTTTGTCTTACCAATTTTTTTATACTCAATCACTTAGTGCAATGAACCCTAATTGAATTGAAAAAGAAGAAAAAAATCAAAGGTTAAGGCATACTGAGCACAAAGGTGCATGTTTACTCATATCTTGAAAAGGTTTAAGGGGTATTGTTAAAAAAACATGCATATACATTATGCTTAGCCATTCGAATAATAAATAAACTGTGCCCGTTGCCGAATAAAAAGCCTAACCTTTCAGTTTGTATGCTGGACGTTTACACATTTCATCTAATATGGATAGGTATCAAATAATAAAGTTTCAGTATCTTCACGCCCATATCCCCGAAGCAGAGGCACAACCAAGGCACTCACGACTAGACGAAGACACTAAGTTCCACAATATGATAGGTGGCAAGCCTATCGCCAACCGGGCACATATCCATTCCCGGGCAATGTAATTTTTTAATAGAAAATTGGAAATATATATTTTATATTTAGTTGCCCGACCCGGGAATCGAACCCGAGACCTCAAGAAGTCAAGTCCGAAACCGGACCACTAGACCACAGAGGTCGTAATGGGAGACGTCACCTTCAGATCAAAGAGAGCCTACCATTAGCTACCCATAAGTTAAATGGGTCATAAGATCAATGGACTTTACTACAAAGGACTGTGCAGCAACTAAGGCGAGTAAAGATCCCAAACCTTACTCCTGTCACATAATGTCATTTTGTGGTCCGGAAGCTAAGATAGACGGACATATTGACCTAATAATAATCTGGCTAGTAATAGGTGATACACCACGGTTTATACGCCAATGTTATCTCATACCGTCAGGAAATTGTCCTTTGAAAAAATGTCATGAAAATGAAAGTTCCATTTATTATTTCCATTTCCATTAGTTGGCAGTGATAAAGGCTGTTAACAGGTTATTGGTTTGTTGATTTGTTGATCTAGATGTCGAGAATCAAACTCGAGTCTTATGACGGTTCCGGACAGGCTTGGATGTTAACTTGTCAGCCACCGAGGTCAATAACAACAAAGTATGTATTTATTCAATACTTAGAAATCAATATTATACTATAATGCTCATTGTTTTATGCTTACACAAAGTAATAACCATTAAAGTATTATTTACATCTTTCTATCATGGTATTTTCCTGTATTACAATATTAATTTATAATCAATTCCGCTTGTCATGAAGGTAATTATTATTTCCTCTTTTTTTAACACTATCATTGTTTTCTAATTACGAAAACTTTACTGAAGAAATAAATAACGATTGCAACATATATATTTAGTGAAATAAGCGACATACTTAGTATAATAAGTATAATAAAACAAAAAGGTAACATGACGACGCCAAACGATCCATAAAAATTAAGAAAACGATTTTCAAAAATTTAAGATTTCATATTATACCAATGTTGAACTGATTAATTTAATTCAATAACCTAAATAATATATAATACTAAGCTCTCTCCCCCCCTCTGCCTAACTGCCTGACTACACTCATGATGGTAATCCTTTTTGTGTCAGCATTTTTTTAATTATACTTAATAATATCAATTCAATTATTTACTTAGATGACACAACGTTGTAATGAAGTCCGTTTTGTGCATACCTATTACTGCTGTTAAATTATTAATGTGTAAGATTTTTTTTAATTCAGACCTAACTATGGCTAAGTTCTCAATATATGTTTAAGGTTTTTACAAATAGGTGCTCGAAATTGTACCCTGACATTTTGTGTATTTAACTGACATAGTTCATCAGAGAATAAAATAAGTAAATTGTAGCACTTTTGATATTCCATATTAACTTACTCAAGTTTAATGACCGCGCGCGATGTATGAATATCAGCTGAGAGCGTTCATAAGCGCCCGTTTTTTGGTTTTTTAAACCTAATTTGTTTTTTTACCATTGAGTCCCTAGTTGAAATATCGTAAACTAATTCGAGTAAACAAGATAATTATGAATACTAGATTATTAACAAGGCGCTAATATTTCAGTCTGCTAGTTTGATGAATAAGCATAAATGTAACACGTAGAGATATAAATGCAAACGTCAATTATTAATGTGACGTAGGTAAATATATTGTAATGTAATGTTTAGATCTATGTGGTGCAACACGCGGCGACCAACGATCATAGTTTATCTGCATTCTGACACATCATACTTCCCTATCAGTATCGTTGGATTAAAGAGATGACCTCGTTATGTATTTGTTATGTCTACCAATGATTATAAAAGTAGTAGCAAGAAATTTAATTGGAATTGGCATAAAAGATGGCATTCAAATTCAAGAGAGATATTGTGAGAGACAATTGTCCTGAGCCCACGGCGTTAGACTGAATGTGCAAGTCTACTAGTCAGCTTCTGCAGTATGTGGCAGGGATCCTCTATTGGTAGGTACTCGTAGCTAAGGGTCGCTTGCACATTTTGTCAAATATAAAATGATTTAACCCAGAAGCTACAAGAATAAAGTTTATTTATTAATTTATTGAGAACAAATTCACAAAATCTTTACAGGTTCCCCAAAACGACATTATGAGTTAGAAATATAATTACAATTTAATAATTAATACATTGCCTTTCTATGTAGCTTCGTGCAAGTTCTGTGAATTTAGCTAGGCTACTAATGAAAATATTTATTTATACTGCAATTGAATTTAGAAGACAAAAAGCTAAGTCAGATTTCAGACTTTAATAGTAAATACATTTTCAAACCAAAAGTCGCAATATTGACATAATATTATATTATTTAAATTAATTTTATCTAAACTGAAGTAAGTACATCCATTTTATCGATAACACACTAATTGTCGGTGTTATTATTCTATAAACATTTACGAGAATAATTTGTTTTATGAGTGAAATAAAATTTGATATTCGCAAATGTTTGTGGTTCTTGAATGTATTATGGTTGTATTGGTGGTCCTGGTTCTTGCATTGTTTTTCTATTTTTAAAGATTTTACTTTCTCCTTAACCGTTTTATGCACTCTCACGCGCCATGAAAACCTAGAATTATAGGTATAAATTTGTAAATCATTAGAGAGGTGCCCATATCGATATATCAATAGTAGATCCAACAATACAGTTTAGATTAAACTTGAACCAAAGTTGTACTTAATGTAGGTACATGTAAATTGTAATTGTAATGAAACCCTTTTGTTAACTACGTACTGATTTAAATGTGTATTTCAAAAGAAAAACCGGCAAACGGAGAATAATATAAAAAATAAAATTTACAAATATTTCAGTATAAGTTATAATATTTATTCTGTAAAATCTTCATAATAATTATTATATTTCTAAATTCTACTTTTAGAAACATCGTCTTCAAACACAATTATAACGATCTTCTATGTATATTTAGCTAATCTAGATAATCAAATAATATCCCAATCTAGATTCGTGACGTGGAGACAGATCGAACTGATAGTCAACGATTTCCTTGATAACGTTATAAGATATACAATTAAAACGAGATCTTGAAGAGTTTGATAATGGAAACCACTGTGATGTTACTTTAGCTTAACTTTTTCATTACCTGACCTATTTGAGAATAAAATTATTATCCTTATTGTTAAACATTTACTATTAATTTTAAAATTTTATAATAAATATTACTTAATTTCAACACCAGATTTTGTCGCAATACTGGGTGCTATTTAAAAAAAAGAAATAAAAATGACATATTTGATATATTTATAAAATATAGAACTAGAAAAAATATTTTTCTTCATTCTAGTCATAGATTTGGTAAAATTAACGTGAAAATTGATTAGTGGATTAGTCGGATTTGGCCACTTAACGTGATAGAAAATAATAATGTGAAGT
The DNA here is from genome assembly GCA_002245475.1 of Calephelis virginiensis. Taxonomy (NCBI): domain Eukaryota; kingdom Metazoa; phylum Arthropoda; class Insecta; order Lepidoptera; family Riodinidae; genus Calephelis; species Calephelis virginiensis. The sequence continues at coordinate 122,308 of NJDC01001549.1, forward strand.
AAGTTTCGGAGTAACTGCCGTCTGGTGTCTGCTACTCGGAGGTGGACAGGACCCTGGAGCGGCGGTAGCTGATTAGCCGGTTTATGCCAATGGTAATCCCCACAATGTAATTAACCCTGCTTTTCTTCTCAAATAGTAGGGCACTTAATCCAACAATGTTTTTTTATTTATAAATACAACGCGAGGGGATTCCCGCAGCTTTACAACGTTTTCCGCAATTGAAAGTTCAAAACACGACCTTCAGAAATAAGTAAATAGTTACTATTACCCGATTCTGGGTATAAGATAATTTTATTATTATTTACTATCTTAATGGGTGAACTACGTACTGTCTGATATTACAGCAAATCAATAACAGCACTACAATGTGGCATTACGTTGCTTACAACTTCCCTAGTTTTTATCTCCCTTAAAACGTCCAAGGGACTTAAACCAAATAAATAAAAAGTAATAAAATAAAGCCGAATCAGCGAACGCGAGACATTGACGTTGAGTTTTCGTTCAGGTAATTTTTGTATATATAGGGAAAACAAAAATAATATTACATTAAATAAACCATCTTTTTCGGGCTTAATGAAACACGTAACATATATTTTTATATCAATGAGTAAGATAAATATTAGAGCGAGCAGCTATTACCACCAGATTCTGTCGCGAATCCAAGTGAGCATTTGTAAATTTAATTACCATTGTTTTTTAAGATTACTAAAGTGTGTACCTAGTGTCTCCTTAAGTTATGATGATTATACTAATCAGTGAACATAGTTAAAATATTTCACTAAAATCGTTATATGATTGACGTAGACGTATTTGCTTAAGCTCGAAGATAACGAATTCTTAGCCAAATTACAAGCTCAAAGAAATAAGGTGCATAAAGGCATCTATTTTATTTTTTTAAAATAAAAGATAAAGAATATCTAACATTGACTTTTCGAATTTTGAAGTTACATTTTGCGCACATTTTTTTTTTGTATTTCTTTTAGTTATCGAGCTTATGTGAGTATTTTTGAAATTATGAAAGTAATGTAAGTAGGTTTTGGATGACAAATATTTGATTATAGAAGCAAAAAATAAGGTATTCCCATATGAAAAGTAAAAATTAGTATTCAGAACAGCCTATTGTATAAGGAAGTTACCATACGTAATCTGATAGAAATAAGTATTTGATAGTTGGTAGTCCCCAACAAAATGACAAATTTTAAGGAAATCAAGTTAAAAATGTTCGGTACGTGACACAAAGTGCATCATACCATGACAAACTCGTAGAATTGAACGTGATAAACATTGTAATACTTTTCTGAACATGGCAACCAAAGTGCATCATATTTCAGTTTTTAAATATTTTTAAAGAAAGTAGTTAAAATTAAGGCTCATTAAAAATTCACATCGAAAAAGTTACGAAAACCATTTTTTTTACATGTGGAAAATCCCCCCGGATACCCACCACTCTCGGGGGAGAGCAGCATGTTATGCCGGACTCGAACCGACTAAAAACTACACGATGACCTTCCTGCCGCCCCGGCTAGGAGTGAGTTGGGGTTGCGTTGGCATTCACCATCTCGCTCCGCGGCTACGGCCTGGTTCTCACTGGGCCTCCTCCCGCGCTGAAAACGCCGGCCATTGGAGCCGCCCCGCAGGCGCGCGAGGCCGTGCTGGCCAGAGGAAGTCCCCCGACTCCCCCCGGCAGCCTCGCATAGGAAGCACTTTGAAGGCGAATGAACCGCCTTCTCGCGCCCTCAGTCCGCCTGCGCCGGAGCGGGCCTGAGTTGGGATCGTCTTCCCGGGTCCGCTCCGCGGTCTCCTTTTGCGTCATAACGTCTTCGCAAAAGGAGACCACCGCCTGTAAGAACTTGTCACTGCCAAGCATGGCGTTGACAATGCTCGGCAGCGAGAGGTCCTCTCCTAAGATCGCTGAGAGAGTACGCCGCTGTTGCTCAAAGGCGACGCACTCTCTCAGCGTGTGGGACGCCTTATCTTCTGGCGCTCCGCACTCGTGGCAGACGGGGGTCGCCTCCCATCTCGCGATCTTGTGCAGATACTTCCCGAAGCATCCGAGCCCGGAAAGCACCTGCACAAGTCGGAATGTTAGCGACCCGAATCGCCGCTGCAACCACCCTTGGAGGACCGGTCGGATAGCCTCCACCGTCGCCTGCCCAGGGAAAGGTGGGGCTAGGTCCTCGTTCCACCGCTGCAACGTGGTCTCCCACGCCTGCTTCTGC
>NJDC01001549.1:125329-140443 GCA_002245475.1 Calephelis virginiensis
CTCCTACGATCGCTGAGAGCGTACGCCGCTGTTGCCCAAAGGCGACGCACTCTCTCAGCGTGTGGGACGCCGTATCTTCTGGCACCCCGCACTCGTGGCAGGCGGGGGTCGACTCCCGTCTCGCGATCTTGTAGAGATACTTCCCGAAGCATCCGTGCCCGGAAAGCACCTACACAAGTCGGAACGTTAGCGACCCGAATCGCTGCTGCAACGACCCTTGGAGGACCGGTCAGATAGCCTCCACCGTTGCCTGCCCAGGGACAGGTGGGGCTAGTTCCTCCTTCCACCGCTCCAACGTGGTCTCCCACGCCTGCTTCTGCATGCGCCTCACGTCCTCCCACGCCAGGGGCTCCCCACGCGCCCTCGCCGACAATACCGCGAGGTATGTGTCGGCAAGAACACGCGCTTGGAGCTCCTAGGGCGGGTCTCCCGCGAGGAAGCATGCCGCCGTCCCGGACACTATCCGGTATCCGCGTATCGCCCTGCTCGCGATGACCCGCTGCGGACGTCGCAGCAGGATCTTGTTGGCGCGACCTAGGGCGTCCGCCCAGACAGGTGCCCCATACAGGGCCATACTCCGTACAAAGTTGGAGTACAGCCGTCGGCAGGTGGCGCTCGGGCCTCCCACGTTGGGCAGCAGCCTCCCCAATGCAGCGGCGGCTCCCAGGACTCTCGGGGCGAGCCGGACAAAATGTGCCCCGAAAGTCCACCTCCCGTCCAGGATGAGACTCAGGTACTTCATCTGGGTCCCAACCCGGACCCGGACCCCGTCCAGTACCACCCGCGTACCTGGAGGAGATCCCCCCCAATGCTCATGGAACAATAGGGCCTCGGTCTTGGGGAGGTTCACCTCCAGACCCAGGGAGCGTATGCGGCCGACGACGATGGTTGTCCCCACCTCCGCCAGCTGCAACGTCTCACCCAGGTCCCTCCCCAAGTTACGAAAACCACAGTCAACCAAATGTAACTCAACAATATGTGGGGCTATTTTTTTCTTGATTCTGTACTGTAAAATGATGTATAATAAATGAATTATTTCTCTTTCACGGATCTCTAAAAAAGTCCGCAATTGATATGTATGTTTATCTATATATATAAAACTGAATTCCTGCTTAGATTGGTCAACGCATTATGCCTGAAAGGATACACCAATTTAGCTAATTGATTTTTTTCGTTGTGTTGGTTATACTCAGGAGAAGGTTCTTAGGAGAAATTGCAAGGAAAATGGGAAAGAGAATACTTTATTTCTTTGAATTACAAACTGTTCGTAGCTGTTAATATCAAGCGATACAACGTATATAAGGCTAGTATTTTAATAATAAAATTAATTATATAATCTTTTAATTACCATTTAATATTATTAAAAAAAATGGTTACTAGTAATGTGATAAATGTCAAGCTATTTAAACTGAAACATGAATACAAACAAATTAAGTATATTACATTAAGCATTTTTTTTTAACAATATTACAATTTATTACACATTAACAATTATTCAGAAGAGATAACTTAATGCAATTTATTTGAAGTTATCACAAAATGATGAATAATAGCCCGTACTGCATCTTACTCTATCATTATTTCCTTATAATAAAGGATTCGTTTTTAAGTCTGGATGTACATGTATCTATCTACATAGACATACCTAAGCTACTTTTGTTTCATGTCGTAAGCTTGCAAAAATAATGTATATTTTATCTTTACAATCAGCATTATCTTTTACTTTATGGTTATCACTTATAATGGTGTCATTGTTCACGGTGGACGATTAAAACAATTCTACATCATTTGTACTTGTTTATGAATAAGAAGATAAACAAACGGACGGAATCTTGTTTCTAAAATCCCCATCATTCAGCGCAATGGATTAAAAAAAAACAAAGTCCCAGCACATAGTTAAAACAAATATAAACACACTAGCTGACCCAGCAAACTTCGTATTGCTTGACATTAACAGCTACTACATAAGATTTGTTGCTTCAATAGTAGCGCAGTCTGTCGGATATAATGTGAAACAAAATCAACAACTAAGTACGTATTATCATAGATTAGTATTATATATGTATATTGTCTTTGGTATTAATAAAAAAATATCTCCTCTGTGGTCTAGCGGTTCCTTTGTTGGATTTGACTGCATGAGCTCCCGGGTTCGATTCCCGGGTCGGGCATCAAAAAGAAAATGTGGTTTTTCCAATTTTCTAATAAAAATAATGTTGGTCGGGGTTGGATGGGTGCCCGGTTTAGCGATAGGCTTGCCACCTATCACACGGTGGGACTTCAGCTAGTCGTGGGTGTACTGGTTGCACCTATGCCTCCATCTTCGGGGATATGGGCGTAAAGATACTTAAAACTTTGTAAAACCGACTTCGATATCAATGTGTACCTAATTCATGTGGACACAAAAATGAGCATTTTCCTGGATTTCCTTGGCATTCAATTGTCAGATCCAGAGTCGGAATGGGCAATCTCGGAAGTATGTTCTTTCAAATAAAAAAGCTATTAACATACCTACATACAAAATATAGCAGTCGAACATATAACCTTCTCTTTTGTACAGTAGGTTAAAAATTATTTCAGATGTGATGTTTAGACGTTATATCGTTAAAGGTCCTGTTAAAAGACTAAATGAACACGACAAGGACGAGAAACTTTCATTTCCACAAACGGTAACGATTGTTACCCGTATTGGTCCTGGTACTCTATATAATCAGTTGCGGTTTAAGTAATAGCAGCGCCCTGGGCGTAATTTATACTGCGCCCCTACATGCAATTTAAAACCATACTAAATGGTGAATAATATATGGCGTACAGGATCTGACGCCCCTTTGCATCTTGGCTCCCTGGGCGGCTGCCCAACCGCGTCATACCCAAACGCCGTCCCTGTATATAATAGACCATCTGCCTTTCTGCTAGCTTGTAAGCAGCGAGCATAGGTTGAATGGGTTTTCAACAAGACCACTGGTGGTAGACTACTTTGCATTTATTCCTGCCGCTATAAATACAGTATCACGTTCTGGTCCAGGTGCTAGAGCAGTAGCAAAATTTGATGGAGCTTGACAGTCCAGCCTCAGGTGCCGTGTGATTAAAAAAAAAGTATCTTCACGCCCATATCTCCGAAGAGGTAGGCAGAGACACAACCAGGGCACCAACGACTAGCCGAAGACACTTAGACCGTGTGATTATTTACTGTCTTTTTTAAATTTTGGTCACTGACCTTAGCAACTGACAAATCCATTAGTCACATTGAAATTTGCATCAAATTACCTGTTTTAACACAATCGGGCTTTAAGTATTCAAAACTAGTCATTAGTCGTCAAACAAAGTCATATCTTGAGTAAAACGGTCTCTTCTTTACTCAAGCTCATTTAGCTCAAAATTTAGCGCTCATTTCTTCATGGTTATTTCATTTGCGCACTTTCACTGAACAAAATTGTATAAAATGCCACCAAAAATGACTTATTTTACTCAATACTTTTTTATGATATTGTAAGGCAAACAAGCAGACGGATTTCCTGATAATAAGAAATTTATAAAGTTGGTGCGCTCAATTTTTTTAAATATTGTAAGGCAAACCAGCGCAGATTCTTGATTGTATGAAATCCACGCCGCCTAGAGACACCAAAGGTGGTAACCGTGCGTTCCCAACCTTAGGCCGGATTGTTAGGCCTCCAGCAAAAGTAAGTTTGCCGGCTACCTTATCCTCCGAACCGGAATACGTCAACGGCAAGCTGATATTATGGCGGCAGGAATAGGTACCAATTCGGGTTAGTCGCTGCGAGACTCTACCACCTAGTCAGATGTCACAGTGTTAGTGACATTAAGCCTATGCTCTCTTTTTACGAGCTGCCTGGCACATGAAGGCAGATGGTCTACTCTGCAAAGAATCCTGGACCAACACGGGGAAAAATCTAAATTCTATTTTTACGAAAAAACTACGATAATCTTTTCTCTCGATCGCATCAAAACTTTGTACTTAGTAGTTGTCAAGCCATAAAAAAAGACGGGTTGCACTCCGGCAGTGCCGGCAGAAGTGAAAACTTATATATTAACGTTGTGCATTTTTTGTTATTTTGGAATGGTTAGGGAATAACTTTGCACGAATTGCTTTAATTATCATTATGAAAGTACCGTCATTTATGTGGTAGAATACAATATTCATTTATTACGCTATCGTATACAAACATGACAACACGAATATTCGCGCAAGCGCCCTGCGCCGTCTTACGAATTTTCGATCAGATCACGTGTCCTGACGGGAGTTTAGAAGTTTTTACCCATTCCAAAAAAGTGCGCAACGCCGCTTAAGAAGTTTTCACTTCAAAATTATTTGACAGAAGGTTTATAATATCATTATACAGTCATATTGCCTGTTTACTCAGAAAATAATGTGATTTACTTAGATTATGTTGATATAAAATGTGCTAATTATGAGACCTTGGATATTTCTGTTTGGCTTTAGATTATGACTAGTCATTTGTTTCACTCCGTTGTCAATAATAAAATTAATGATATCTATCTACAAGGTAAAATTCTACAAGTCCTACCACAGACTAATCTTTTATATTATTTTATAAACAATACTCACGCCTGTATTTATGAAAAGGTAGGCAGAGGTATAACCAGGGCTCCCACGTTTAGCCGAAGATACTTAGCCTCACAGTATCATAGGTTACAAACCGATCACCAGCCGCTTATCCAACTCATCTTTAGCAAATATTATTTTTATTACGAGTTGTCCAACCCGGGAATAGAACCTAGGACCTAATGTAGTAATCTCTAATACGGGAGCACTAACAGAAAGGACTGGACACAGCAGCATTTCACTTTTAATACAAACGGCAGCAAACAGACAAGTCTGTTGTCTAGTGGTAAATAACTGCTGTCCATGGATATCCGCAACAACAGGAGTGTTACAGATGGGTTGCCTTTTAGACATACCCTTTATTCTTAAAGTAATTTTTAGGTTAATATATTAATAGGTTAATTTTTCCCCGTGTTGGTCCGGGCTCCTTTACAGAATAGACCATCTGCATTCCTGCCAGGCAGCTCGTAAAAAGCGAGCATAGGCTTATCGTCACTAACGGGGTGACATCCTACTAGGTGGTAGAGTTTCGCAGCGACTCGCCCGTATTGGTGCCACCGCCTTACCTATTCCTGCTGCCATAACGTCATGACGTATTCCGGTTTGAAGGGCAAGGTAGCTTGTAAACTTACTTTTGCTTACATCCATCCCGGCCTCAGGTTGGCAACGCACCATTACCACCTTTGGTGCCTCTAGGCGCAGTGAATTTCTTACCGTCAGGAAATCTGCCCGCTTATTTGCCTTCGATTATCATAAAAAATTAAAAAAAAACTTAAAAAAAAGGTTTACCTAGGTGGTAGGATTTTAAAATTACTCAAACTGATTTATTTAGTTATATCTGAACTAGCTGTTGCCCGCTGGTTAATGGTGCCACAGGAACATGTTTTCGTGATAAAAACTATCCTATGTGTTAATCTAAGTTATCCTCTATGTGCGTGCCAAATTTCATGAGAATCGGTTCCGCAGTTTTTACGTGAAGGAGTAACACATAAACAAATAAACATACAAACTTTCGCATTTATACTATTAGAAGAATTTTGACGAAATAGCGTCAGTGTCATTCCGGGTTGAAGAATGCGGTAGCTGGTCAGCTTAAGCAAAATCCACTAAAATCTTTCATGTTTATATACTTTTTGTTACTAAGAGGACATCAATCAAAAGACATAAATAAGAAGAAACAGTATGGAAGACTATATTACAAAATGTTATTATATTGTTATCACTTCGTTATCGTCAAGTGCTCCAAATAAGGAACCTTGGAATTTCGCTGTCAATTGTTAAATTTTGCTCTTAATAATTCAAGGTGATATTTTATTACAAAACTTCTTTATAATGATAAAATGCAAATAATCTTATCTTTACCTCATTAGATCTATTATAAATTATAGGTAATATATATAAAAACCGGCCAAGTGCGAGCCGGACTCTCGTACGAAGTAGGGATGTGAAAAAATAATCGATTATTTAAAAAATCGATTATTTTTTCCAAATTAACCGATTTTGATTAATTGATTTACTTACCAAAAATAATCATTGATCAAAAATAATCACTTGATACTTTCGACATTTTTTAATTACCGCAGCTTTGACATACTACATAGATTATTTATTTCGTAGTTTTACATCGTACTTTTGATATTTTAACAGCAACTCTATAACGGTCGTAAAAAATTACTTACATCGCCATCTAGTAACTGGCAAAAAAATTTTGGCAACATTCGAAAACTGAGTAGACAAAACAGTTATGACAGTCAGTTGTGATATTTTAAATAGATGAAGGTTTTAAAAGTTTCTTTCTAAGCTTCAAACTCTGTTTTTAATCAATTTTGTATAAATAACCGTTGACTAAGTGTGCGAGTGAGTTAGCGGTTTATGATTTGTGGTAAAAAATTACCCATAAACGACCAAAAAGTGGTTGAAGGGCTTACTTTGTAATAAAAAACAAGGGTACAACTGCTTTAGCTTTGGATTATTATATTTTTTTTAGAAAATCGCTTATATAATGGAAAAATCGATAATTTGTAAATCGATTATTTTTAATGGAAAAATCGATTATTTGAAAATCGATTATTTAATAAAAATAAAAATCGATGAATAAAAAATTGATTTTCCCCAGGTAAGTGACATCCCTAGTAAGAAGGGTTCCGTACTATCGTCTATCGATTTAATATTACGATTGTTGTATGGAATGATCAAATAACAATAAAGTAAATATTATTTTTTTACTTTAATATTTACTTTATTAATAAATGTAATATACAAGTAAATATTCTGTGAAAATTTGAAGCGTCTACCTGTTAAGTACCGTTTTTTTTATAATAAAGGAAAAAAATATGAAAAAACACGTGATTTTTTTAATTTTTAGTATTTGTTGTAATAGCAGCAATAGAAATAGATCATTTGTGAAAATTTCAGCTTTTTAGCTATCACGGTTTATAAGATACAGCCTGGAGACAGACAAACAGACAACGGAAGCTTAGTAATAGGGTCCGTTTTTATGCTTTGAGTACAGAACCCTAAAAAAGCAAAAGGTTGCTCTTCTGTACCTCTTCTTTAGTCCAATGCATAGGCGAGAAATGGCCAGAATCATCGGAGGTTGAGTGACGTATTAAACATGGAATGATATGAATTTGTGATATTCATGTAGCAATTTATTATTTTGCGAGCGATAAGTACATAAATACAAGACATACGTTTGAAAAGGGATGCCAGGGCGAGTTTGAGCTCTTTCTGGTCCTAGCAATAATAATGTATTGTATATATTCAAAAAACACTGTTGCACTCCGGGAGTGCCGGCAGCAGTGAAATCTTGAATATTAATGTTGTGCATTAATCCCATGGTCATCGAACGTCTGAACGAAAGGATCAATTTTGTTAATTCTTTTTTGCTGTATAAGTTAATGTCAGGAGAAGGTTCTTGTGAAAGGAAAAATCGGGAAAAGTGCAGTAAAACCAGTAAAAACAATTCTTTGATCCATATAAACTGTTAGTAGCTGTTAAGGTTAAGCGATATGAAGTTCGCCGGTTCGACTAGTCTATATATATTTATAAAAATGGATCTCCGTTTCCCGTGGTCATGGTCTCACGCCTAAACGGATCGACCTATTTTGTTAATGCTTTTTTGTTGAGTTAGTTATTATCGGGAGAAAGTTCTTATGAAAGGAAAAATCGGGAAAAGTGCAGGGAAAATGGGAAAAACAATGCTTTAATATGTTTCCTTACAAACCGTTAGTAACTAGCAGTGCTGGAACAAGTGAATGAAATTTTATATCTTGGTTGTGCTTTTGGCAAGGATGGAAGGTACACCGCGGATGTAGAGAGGAGAGTGTGTGCAGGGAATAGTGTGAATGGAGCGCTAAGTAAGTTATTTCAAAGGGAGGTTTTAGTCAAAATGCTAGACTAGGTTTACATAATTCTGTGCTTATCCCAACGCTGTTGTGAAGCGAGGTTTGGGTTTGTCAGATAAGAACAAAAGCATGGGGGTAAATATATAGTCATGAAAAGGTAAATGCGGTCGAAATGAGAGTGCTGCGGAAAATCTGTGGTGTAACTTCGCTGACATTATTCCTAACAGTGTGATCGGAGAAAGAATGGGATTGAAAGAAAGTTTTGTTGTTAAAATGATAAAAGACATGATCTGCCGGTACGGTGACGTGAAACAATAACACATGAAAGATTGACAAAGCAGATATACTATGCGGATGTGGAGAGATGTAGCCTGTACCTGGAGAGACCTAGGCTGAGATTCGATTAAACCGCTCAGGTTTTAGAGGATGGTGGTATCAAATCAAAGTGGTATCAAGAGTCTCTTAAGCCGACGTGTTTGTATGAATTGGGTAATAAAACTGGAGGAAGCCATGCACACTACTTACCCGTAACGGACTAGGCGTGAAGATATGTAGGAAAAATTAGTTTGATATTTTATACATAACATAAAGTCAAATGTCAAGTGACAAATTTGTTATGATAAAAATAACACTCAAATTAAAAATATTCAATTACTTACTACACCTGCGTGTTAGGTATACAGTTTAGAACCATCTCGATCACGTTAGCTTTAAAATAAAACAAACCGGATCAAAAACTGTTCATCCGTTCGAAAGTTAGCAACATAACTTTCGAACGGATGAACAGACAGACACATCAAACTTTAATAAACCCTTATAAAGGTGAATCAGTTGTAATAGCCAATATCGGGTAAAAGTTAAAATACAATACTTATGAGTACGAAGAAGATTTTTATCACACGGAAAAGGAAAAAGTTCCTATTTAAGGCTGCATCAAAATAATTACAATCTGTACACGTTTGTGTAAATTACATCTCAATGTCAGATATTGGCTTCCCCAACTTCCTGCACGGTCATATTAAGTTAGCGAATTTCGTCTGCTTGGTAATCATAATTGGAAGGAAGTCAGAAATGTTTACAATAGTAAACATTAATAAAAATGATCTTATCCATATATGAAAAAAACGACTGTCGGGTTTCTTGTCATTACTCAGAGACACTTCCAAACCTGTAGTAGTCATTTTATTATATACATACTCGTAACTAGAGACGACAGAAATTGTCCTATCCCAACTAAAAATATTGATTGAAACCGCTCCGAATTGATAGAATCGCCTAAATCCGGCAAAAGTCGAGAAGGTTATTAAGTTTCAAAGTTAAATTAAGTTGTAATTAGTAACTACTTCTAAGTCTTGGAAGTAACGAATTTATTAATGTATACTTTTATTAATATTTTTTACTTTTATTTATATTATCTACATCTGACGTGAGTAACTTTCATTTTTAGGTTCATATTAAAAACCTCATTAATTGAGGACTATAATCTTGCATATCAATATCAATCAAAGGTCGAGATATTAAACCTAACACGAAATCTAAACCACCTGCTTTTCTTCATCCCTCAATTATTTTATTTTAACTCGTAGTAAATTATTTTCTAGTCTTTTAAGCTAGATGCAAAAGCTGTTTTTAGATTTTATTTAAAAAACCGGCCGAGTACTAGTCGGACTCGCTCACAAAGGGTTCCGTACTATCATCAAGTAATAAATTGCAAACTTATAGGTAGGATTTCGATACACGTCCGGGCAGCATGATGATGCCCGCGCAAATACGCGCGGCTATGGCTCGCTCCCAGGTGTTACATACTACGCTACCCGCGCGGCCACCACCACGTTTTATAGTTAACATATTTCTAAATATTTACTTAAAAACATTCAAATTACTACCTGTTTATACAGATCGAGTACAAATTTCTTCAAAATTACGTTTGCTGTTTGGAGCCCCCTTTTAATATTTACTTTATTGTTATTTAACTAATTATTTATTTTGAAAGGTAATATACAAGTAAATATTCTGTGCTAAGTTTGAAGCGTCTACCTGTTACCATTTTTAATATTGAGCAAAAAAATACGATAAAAACACGTTTATTGTATGGGGACCCTTAATTTTTAGTATTTCTTGTTTTACGGCCAATGTTAATAATGTATCTCTAAAGAAGATTTCAAGCAATCCCGATAGCTGCGTATCCGCCGGCCTATCCTATACCTAATTGCCATATTTATCCTGTCCACAGATATGATATTGGCAAGCGATAACATAAAAATGGATCAAAATATCAATCGTGGACAGCAAGTTTTGGATTAGGATTGATTATTAATATTGGCCGTTAGCGGCAACGCGAATAGATCATTTGTGAAAATTTTAGCTTGCTAGCTATCACGGTTTATGAGATACAACCTGGAGACAGACAGATAGACAGCGGAGGCTTAGTAATACGGTTTCCGTTAATACCCTTTGGGTACGGAACCCTAAAAAGTATTTGAAAGCCCATATCCCCGAATACTTAGGCAGAAGTGCAACCAGGCCACCCACGACTAGCCTTTCTTGTGGGACAAGAATGGGTGGCAAGCCTAAGGTTTATTAAAATATCAAAAAAAACCTTTTCTTTTTGTACCCCGGAACGGGGATCGAACCCGGCTCCAAAGAGAATATAATTACAACGTTTTACCCGGGTCTTGCAAAACCGTCAAGTCCAACACCGGACCGCTACACCACGGAGGCAGAGGTAGATAGATAATGCAGAGAGGTTTATGAAAGTATTATTTCTTTGTAATAGCGCTCAAAATGTTTGTACTAGCCATGTTTTGTTACATAAACACTGTTGACTGTTCGAAATGACGAAATCAATTTCTTAGCACTTTTGAAACTAATTAAAGTCACTGTTTTTAGATAACTGTTACTTTATTTCTATGAAATGTTTGCTCAATTCATAGAAAAGTGAGCTCCGAAGAAGAAAATTTAGAACTAGTTCGTCAGTAATAACTTTCTGAATTACTCAATGTTACGTAATTTAAACATCCGCGATCTACAACAAACACACACAACAAAGTCTTAGGAGAGATGTGACTATACATTGGATATATTCCAGAAAATAATTAAGGGAAAAAATGTTTTTTTAATGACATTGGAAGGCAAACAAACAGACGGATTTACTGGTAGTACACACACACACTCACAGCGAGACACCAAAGGTGGTAGCAATTATCTACTTAAGTTAACGTGGAAATACTAATTTTGATTTTTATTACGAAGAAAAAATCTAAACAGCAAAAATCCATATTTTGTTAGCTTTTAATTCCTTAGATTTAAAAAAAATGTTGCCCAAACAGTTAACGATGCGTAGTTATATAGTCTAAACTAGCTGCTACCTGCGGCTTCGCCCGCGTTTTCACAGAAACCCGGTGTGCGATCGGGATTAAAAATAGCCTATATGTTAATCCAGGTCACAATCTATCTGTCTTCCAAATTTCAGACAAATCCTTTCAGCCATTCGAGCGTGAAAGAGTAACAAACATCCATACTTACAAACTTTCGCATTTATAATATTAATAGGATTTACAGAAGAGCAACGTTTCTTCGTAAACTTCAAATCAAAAGTCATTTCTTATGACAATAAAATAAACTTTTTTCTGATATTTCTTAAAGGTTCCTAAGACATATTAGTTTGGAAATACCACCTTCGGTAACTGATTACACAAAGGCGTTGTGCGAGGTAAGAAATGTCTTTGGAATCGCACAGTTGTAGATTGCTACACATCTAGATGATGGGCATGATACTTTAAACTCTGATGCGATTCCGAAGGTGGAAATCAGCGGCAGGAATAAAACCAAACAACTCCTCAGAGTGAGAGAGAGAATTCAATAACATGAAGCTTAAGACCACGGAGATATTATGTTGTGTGTATACATTATATTTAGGTATGTGACATACAGTATATATACCATAATATAATACCTGCATATCATATTGTGATAAACACATATTACTTTTATGTCGACGTATGTAATTTTATTTTATCACATTTTACCCAGTTAACTTCTCCTTCAGTAATTATGTTATCAGTAAGCATGTGCTACTTCTATCACTCTTATATCCTTGTTTCGGTTTTTATAGTCTACCAATAAAATTTATTGGAACTTTCGCTCGTGTGACAAAAGAGTCCTTCATTTTAGTATATATCTTATAAATAAGGAATAAATTATATGTAACGTAATAGGTTATTTCATATTATAAATCAGCGAACTAGCACACGCCTCTCGTTGTGGTAAGAGGCAATTGTGGTCTGTAAACGCCAAAGATGTTATGGGTGTGTCGCTGCGCTGTGGCCGGTATGTTACACCCATTTTGCAAGGTTACCAGCAACCATATACTCCGGAATAAAATATGAGACTGACATTATGGTAGGCAGAATAGGTAAGGCGGTAGATATATCCATGACAAATTACAGCAGTAGTTAGGTTGGTGTCTATTTGACCTACACTCGGTTACGAACTGCTAAGCATAGAGGCAGACAGTCTTTTCGACACAGGGGACCCGGACCCACATGGAAAAACTTATTATATGCATGAAAATTGCTTGAAATATACACAATAATAGATAAAAAATGTGATAAGCTTTAGAAACTCAGTATCTAATACTAGGGTTCATTGTAGGGTTAGAAGATTGTTCATAAAAAAAAATGCTGGTTTCTGTCGGAAATCAAATCCGAGCCCAGTCATAAACGGAAACGTTTATCGTGTCTCTATCTGCACTCTATTGGTTGTAGTGCACTTTACATAGGGGTACTCTCGTTACTATAGTAATAAGAAATATATTCCAAATACTTTGAAGTCTCACTGTCCGTTTGTCTGTTACTCTGTCATGGCTAAGCTGCGAAATTAATTTTGATAAAACTTTGAATACATGTAGCTATAAATCCAACATTACATAGGATATCTTTTTTCAAAAATAAACCCTAAAGGTCTTTAATACAGGATGAAAGTTTGTATGACAATCGCTACTATTCTACGCTAACGAAGTCGTGGGCAAACAGTTAGTGTAATAATAATTGCAAAACATTTTGTTGAGGTAATATGGTGTCTATAGTCCACAGCTATCTCTTACCATCAGAAGAATCGTGTATTCATTGACCTCACACATAAAAAAACAATACATATGTAGTTTTACACAATATACTTCCTTAATCTCTTCTTCTAAAAACTTCTTTTTCTCGATATCATTGCGATGTGAAAGAGAATTCAAGAATGAGAGAGAATTCATATTCTTATTAGTTAATCGCCATTTTATAGGTGGATTGATGAAGAATAATACATTACCTGGAACAAGTAAAAAGTGTTAAGTTTCAAATTTAAAAATAATTTAAGATACATATTGGTAAGCAATTCTTAACTGTAAACTTTTGTAATTAACTAAATAATAGCTGGGAAATGAAACATGGCATTTATTTACTACCTAGCATAAATGAGTTAAAGTCTAGCATGAACAATAAACATAAATCGACTAATAATCGACTCGATAACGAAATGGTTGTTATCGCGGTACGCGCATATTAATCGAAACTTTAGTTGAAATCCAACTTTTAATTTAATGTTATTTAGAGAAGTATCATCATTTTCTGGAATGGAGTGCACGCTAACGTGCAGTTTGCATCTCTCAGCATCAGGTTGGCCATGCACCAGGAGTTGTGGTGACTACAGGTGAAGTGTATTTCCTACCAACATAAAATTATGTTCGAATATATGTTATACGTATTATATTACAGCATACCCGTTTTCGGGTTTTTCTTTTGTTATTTAGAAATTAATTGCAGGTCTACAGATATCGTGACACAAGCGATCTTTGCCCCCCCCCCCTCCCACCTTGCATGGGTACGCTTATTTTACCGTTAGTCAACATAGAAATACTTATATAGATACTGGAAATAAACTTAGTAAACACTCAGACCCAGAAATATAAACATTTAGTTGTTCATCACAGAAATGTCTGCCCCATCGGTAATCGAACCCGGGCGTCATACTTTTTATACACATTATTAAGGGCGTTATTTTTTCTAAACATACTTATTTGTCATCTAATATATCATTTGTATAAAATGTTTATAGTATGATTCCAACTAGATGATATTTGTATCTTGTTATTTTATTAAAATTTAGAATCTACTTAGTACTGACCCACTTAAAGGGTATTAAAAACACTTGGTTTAAATTGTCAGCAAATCTTCCATTTTTCACTAAGCGAAAATAGTATCAAAATCGAACTAGCTCATTATACGGTGGTCGGTAACGTACCTGAGACAGCTCTTTCATGATGTATGTAATACATGGAGAAAATGCTACAGTGTTTTGTTATTGTATTCATATAGTCTATTGATTCTATAGATAAATTGTTATTTTCAATATTGTGTTACTTTAACACTCACCTGATCTTTGTGATCATTGCTAGCAAAGCGCAAACTTAGCGAAATTACTTCTTATTGGTTAACCTTTTACGTACGTACGTCCATAAAACTGTATTTTTTTATTACATACTTTTGTGTCGATACAAAATTCGAGATTAGTCGATGGTGTAAATGATAGAACTATTAATATTATATAATGAAAGATAACAACGCTTACAATTATCTATAATATAAACAAACATTTGCACATTATACTTTTAATATGATCTTGAGCCAACAATCGTGGTGAACTCCGACCTAGTTATCAATAGCCATGAAAAACAAAAGATAAGTAATGAGGTTATCAGAGTTATTCTTGTTAATGAAAGACATGCCTCCTACCAAGAAACAGGAGAGTGGAGGAGGATATTACTATTTTGTAGGAAAAAAAAGTATCTTCACGCCAATATCAACGAAGTGGTAGGCAGATGCACAACCAAGGCACCCACGACTAGACGAAGCGTGGTTCATTCTATTATTTATTTGTCTTATTATTTA
Source organism: Calephelis virginiensis (assembly GCA_002245475.1). Lineage (NCBI taxonomy): Eukaryota > Metazoa > Arthropoda > Insecta > Lepidoptera > Riodinidae > Calephelis > Calephelis virginiensis. The sequence continues at coordinate 140,194 of NJDC01001549.1, forward strand.
TTTTATTGTTTATTTATTTATCATTTACGATCACAGCGTAGGGTTCCGTTACTGAAACAGGAAGCTTTTTTATGGTATTGGAAGGCAAACAAGCAGACGGATTTTCTGATGGTAAGAAATTCACGCCGCCTAGAGACACCAAAGGTGGTAATGCCAACGAGTGTCAAAAAAGAAGAACTATTGTGGAAAGTGCAAGTGACATTACTAAATTGCGTCTAGAATGGAATTCCATCAAGCGAACACGATAAGA
>NJDC01001549.1:147090-165651 GCA_002245475.1 Calephelis virginiensis
AGGTATTAAGATCCCTTTATATTTGCACATTCAGAAACACTAACTACTTGTAATGCAATTCATAAGTAGCTCTTACAAAATTATCGCTTCTGTGGTCTAGCGGTTCAGTTGTTGGACTTGACTGCATGATGTGCCAGGTTCGAATCCCGGGTCGGGCAACAAAAAGAAAGTTGGGTTTTTTCAATTTTCTAATAAAAAAAATGTTGCTCGGGATAGGATATGTGCCCGGTCGGCGATGGGCTTGCTACCTATCACATTGTGAGACTTAGTATCTTCGGCTAGTCGTGGGTGTCCTGGTTGTGTCTCTGCCTAGCTCTTCGGGGATATGGGTGTGAAGATACCCTTACAAAATTCTTCTGCGCACCATTCATACAAATTCATTCGCATGTCGAAACATTCGTATCGTTGCATTAAAGAATTTATTACTAAAGAATGTATCTAGTGACCAGAGCAGACAGCCTGGCGTCCCCGTTTTAACTAGTTTGGCCAAACTTGTTCCATGCCCAGTACGGACATCATACGAATTAACAGTCGCCACACATCCCGTTTTGGAAGAGACTTGCCCTTTTCAAGTTTTTACTACATACCCACATTAATGTCGTCGGTAATTTGCAGACCTTGAAAATTAATTATATTATTTTACAGATTATTAATACTAGTGAATTCGACAGACGTCGTACTGACGTAACTATATTTTGAAATCACACAACATTTTAGAAAAATTTGCTTAACTTAGACAAAGTCTGGCGTTCTCGCCAGTGTGTTTCTACACACTTAAAAATTTTTTATGTCTACGTAAAATAAGTTCGTTCATATGTTTCTTTAGATACCAGAAAATTTAAGTTATTTGGTGACTTTATGCTGAATGTGATTACGTCGATAACTAGCTTTCACGCGCTACTTCATCCGCTTGGAATAATAATTACTTTGGGGTAACGTTAACTTTAACCCGCGATTTCGTTTGTGTAGGTCAGTTAGTACAGCTTGCAATAGAAAAAAAAATTACACCGATTTTGAAACATTCTTCATTGGTGCTCCGCTCCTATTAGTCTTAGCGTGATGATATATAGCCTATAGCCTTCCTTAATAAATAGGCTATCCAATACTGAAATATGTTTTTTTAAATAGGAGCAGTAGTTACTGAGAATAGCGCGTTCAAGCAAACAAACAAACATACCAGCTATTCAGTTTTACTTTACTTTACTCTTAGTACAAAAATTTCTTTACTCGCTAAAGCTAGATAAATAAAATAAAAAAAATGATGGCCTCTCATAAATCCTTTCATCCTGCATTATCCTGCATCCTGTAGACTTTACTTATTTATACTGATTTTAGGGTGATAGTTTACAGTCTACTATTCCAGTACGCAGACAAGGTATAGTTAGTGTCCTAATAAAAGTTTCGGTTTCGGTTAGTTTCAGCCATAAAACCTAATTTCGGTTTGTGCCAAAAAATGGCCAAAACTTTCGGCCACGCCAAAATTCCTGTATTCGTTAAAAACTCCTGTTTCGATCTGCAAATTTCACCACTAACTGGTACTCCATAGGGAGGTAGTCTCCATAGATACTCTACTGGCACTTACATGCTAAATAAAAGTTGAAATAAATAGGTAGGTATTTCATTTTCTTAGTTATAGTTATATTGCCTTTTGGTTTTATTTGACACTACCACTTGTACTATCTAACAGTAGATTTGCCTATTAACAGTATTCTGGTGTTTATCTTTAAAAATATTAACAATGTAATTCAGAGATTTCATTTTCTTTGACCAAATCATTGTCATAGTAGCAAACTGTATCATTTCTCTCTAGCACTTTCCTCGCATTAACGAATAAAAGTTGATCAGTCTACTAAAGGTTACTGAACTCTTCAACATTACTAGGCAAGCTAAACGACAATCATAACATAGTTAAATAAGCTTATGATCTACCTGAAAACTTTTATTGCTCCCAATGTATTACCAAATGTCTGGTACTATACACGAAAAAAATATTTCCATCAACATTCAGTACTTGACAGTATTTTAGTACAATTTAAGTATTTTAAAGAATACTATTATCTAAACATAAAAGCTACAACATTAGACACCTACTAAATATTTGTATAGTTATTATTTATGTGCCACCCCGTTAGTCGAGAGATTAGCTTAACGTCTAACGCCAGCAACCAATCGTAAGGCTCGAGTTCGATTAACGACAGGGGCAGGCATTTGTGTAATTATTGATGAACCTCAAGATTTTTGGATCCATGCTTATTGTAGCCTAGATTTTATTCAATTTGTCCATAAATATAGGTACCTACTGTATTCAATTAACGTTTGAAAAAACCTTAAGTCATGGACTGGGGACCGAAGTATAGCGAAAAGTTGAAACTAAGTAACAACTTTTTTACTTCACAACATGTTGATGACTCGAACTAAAATGTTTGTCTTTACCAAAACGACTTTAAGTGCTATTGGTGTAAATGCGATTATAAGTAACTAAAGTATCTTCAGGCCTATATCGCTGAAGAGGTAGGCAAAGACACAACCAACCACTACTAGCCGAAGACACTAAGTCCCACAGTGTGATAGGTGGCAAGCCTATCGCCAAACCGGGCACACATCCAATCCCGAGCAATGTTTTTTATTAGAAAATTGGTAAAAGCATTTTTTTTATGAACCCGGGAAGTCATGAAATCACCTGGACCGCTAGACCACATAAACGATCAACTACTAGTAACTACAAATTTATTATAATTATAGATTATGTTTTTGAATCTTTAGTTGAACTTTGAATAAATTATCTAATTAGAGGTATTCAAAACATAACATTAGGTGGTCCCGGATCAGATTAGTATACATGAATTCAGCATTAAAAATGTTCTTCAACAGTTTTCAAAGAAAAAAAAAACACAAATCGAACGGGTTTTTTTCTCTGATGACGTTGGCAAATGTCACTAAGTGGAATATTTGTTTTCGAAAAACAACTTGATTGGCGACTTTTTTAATGGGGACCAAACTTATTTATTACTTGTTTCTATCCTAATATTGAAGTTTATATTCTATTTTAAATTGGGGACCAGACTTTTTTATTACTTGTGTCATGACAGGATGGCTTGGCTGAAAACGTATTTTTTTAAACTTTTGAAAAAGAGTTTTTCAATTGGTGTAGGAGTGCATGTGCGTTTTCACATTAATAAATATTGTTGAAATAATTGTAGAGAATGTTAGAGAAATTGCTCTTTAACAACTTTTTAAGTACTTTTTTAATATTAATGTCTAATATGCCTATGGTAAATTTAAAATTATCTTAGATATGTTAACTTTAGTTTAGTTTTAATAATTACTATTTATCAACTAACTGAGACGTTGTTGTATCTTAATTATGGATATAATAGTTTTTTTTAGTTCAAATGAACATTCTCCTTACAATAACTATGTAATATACACAACGAAAAAAGAATTAGCAAAATTGGACTATCTGTCCACGCGTGATGTTTAAGACCAAGAAAAGTAGATTTTTTTTTTATAAATAAGAAGTCGTAGTTGTAAAACTGTGTTCTTTTTTCTAACTTTATACATTACCTTCTTGTTTCTTAATATTACCCAGGTTAAACAGGGAGAAAATGCTTACTAGCATTAAGTTTGCCTTTGTTAATGTTTAAGTGCAATAAAGGATTAAAATAAATCAATAAATGTCGATAATCCCGTTTTGGTTTTGTGAATTGACTTTACAATACTATCTGACAGAGAGGCCGGTGCATTCGAGAAAGTCAGCAATATATTGAAATGACATCAGTTCTTTGTTAGATGTGTAACATCGAAGTTGTTTAAAGCTGAATGGCTGCGACCGATCTGACGTCATGTGACGTCTTTACTAAAAACAGGGTAAATTACATAGGCAGATTAAAATTCATTCAAAAGGTCAAACTTGCCACACCCCTTATTATATAAAATAACAAAACAAGACCATAAAACAGTATATTAAATTTATAAGCTTAAGATTTATGTTCTGGTATTTGAAAATCGCAAAACAGTTTCCAAATGTCAATAAACACGTGTATCTGCTGTCTGATAGCGACGTCATATGTATATCTTAGTAACAGCATAGATTAGTAAATATAATTTTTTGGTAACGGATAACTGCTACTGCATTCTTTGGTTACAAAGTTTAGTCGCCACAGCGTCAGTGCTATAGAATTTCTTTAAAAAAGTTTTTTTTTTAAAAAAAAAGCTTTTCAGTGATTGCAAGTATGAACACATCAAAGATTTTTTATTATAAAATTAACGCTTATTGAATTACCCAGGATTTTACTTGTATTCGACTCTTTAACTACTGAAAAATGTGTAGATAAATGTTTAAAACCGTCCATTTCTGTGTAGTCTAGCGGTTCGGTGTTGGGCTTGACGTAATGAAAGACTAGGTTCGATTTCAATTTCGGTTTTTCTAAAAAACATCTTTACCCGGGTTGGATATGTATCCTCTTGTCAATTGGTTTGCCACCTATGACGTTGTGGCACTTAGTGTCTTCGATTAATCGTACGTGCCCTGGTTGCACCCGTACCTACTGCTTTTTGATAAGAACGCCATCTTCATTTATCAAGACCAACTACTTTGTTTCTAAACTTTATGAATATATCGCGCGCCATCTGTGATCTTTTATCGTTATCAATATATTTGTTTGTGTGTCAAATGCATGGTAGTATGTGTAATGTTTTATTTTTTGATGTATTAAAAGCATTATTAATGAAAAATATTAGCGTTCTACACTTCTCATAAACATAAACTTTGTCTTTCATACTCCTCCGTCCGCGCAATTTTCATAAAAAGGAGTGCAAAGTTTTTGCTTCAAGTATTAACATTATGAAAATATAAGTTACTCCACATAATATTAATCGTAATTTTAAAAAAGTTGGTATTATGATAAAATTAATATAGGAATGGAACTTTTATTCAGAACTCAGATACCAAGTAAAGTTTTTGTATTTATAGTCTGTTTATTGCTGAATTTATATAACAAAAACAAAAACCTGCTTTAAGAATATCAATTATGATAAATAAAGTTATTCAAAGTAAATTAAAACTCAGCATTGCGATAAAATATTTTTGTTTTAAATAATAAAAGCACCATAAATGATAACGAAATCACAAAGTATAAAATTGTAATTAATAAACATTTCATACTTCTTTTGCTAGGTAACATAATAATTACAATAATATTTACATTACAAACTAGATAAACTAACTTTAACTAAAATTACTTATTCCTCTGGCATCGAATGTCAAAAATTAAATACACATAATTAAATATATCTCAAAAACCACTCGTCAGGTTTTGATAACATTTAAATGAGAACGTATAAGAAACATTAGTTTTCGAACAAAATTTATCAAAATTTTAACATTTTATTAAAATGTTTGAATACACAAAAATACAGATTACTTACAAAAATTGAAAATACTGTAAAATTATTCTATTACCTTGCTATAAAAGTACATGACAAGTTATACAATCTATCGATACAAATTGTACAATTTTATTCTCGAACAAATGCAAATTAGCTCTTTAAAAAACTGTTAGCGCTTATTTCGCTGGTTCGCTGTCAAAGTGTAATTGCGTATAGCTATATTTTTTGTGTGAATTGATTTTTTAGATGTGCCCGTATTTTATTCTGCTGTTTTAATCATCCACTTGAGTTTTGACAGATTCCACAAAACAGGAGGTTGTCAATTCGTCGGTATGTTTTTAAATGTTTGTTCTATTAACAAATAGATTTTATAATCTTTTTGTCGATAAAAAACATTTAAATCATTAATCACGAACCGACTAGCATTTTTTAATTATGTTAGTAAATGTATATGTCTATAATTATAATAACACTCTGGAAGAATTCTGTGCATTGAAGATATTAAAAATAATCATTATATCACATAAATATTTAAATAGCCCCTGACAAAACCTTTATGTGATGTAGCTAAGAACCGTTTGGATCACCTCACCTTTCAAAGTAAAAAATCGCATCGAAATCAGTCCTGTTTAAAAGTTATGATGCCGTACACACACACACACACACACGCACGCACGCACGCACGCACGCACGCACACACACACACACAGATACATCAATCAAGCTTGTAACACCGCTCCTTTACTGTCGAGGGTTAACAAAAGATATAGCGAAGACAGCGAAACCGCTAGACCACAACTTAAACTGGGTAAACATAAAAAACCCAAAGTCAGATGTTAAAACAGTCAACTTATCTGATTTATTCTAAGCTATCTTATAATCTACGTTTGTAACACGGTTGAAGGAGCTACAATTTCAGGCAGCAAAATTACGCCAATTATAGCGGACACGATGAATCAGCCGTAATAACTTTTTGCTGTTTTTGTCATACATTTGCGGCAATAATTTAAAGTCGTGTGATAACATCCGACGGGGTTCCTGCATGTCTAGTGTGTTTACATTGGCATATCTTTTGCACTACCGTCATTGCCATCGGTCTAGGGTCAAATCGAACCAATCACTGGGTTGAGTGCTGTGCAGCAAGTTGCCTAGGCAGGAATCCAACGCTGCCTATTCTTGCCGCCATAATGATCTGTCATGTTCCGGTCTGGAGGGTAGGGTAGTCGTTAGACTTGCACAATTGGCTTAACATCTAGGCTATAGGACTGCGAAGCACGGACATCATCTATGGTGTTTATCGGCCACGGTTATCTCTTACCATCAAGAGAACACACGGCTTTTGTGGCCTTTTACGCTGCACTCTTACATGAAAAAATCATGGTCAGCATATTAGTGACAGCTATGTGACGTGAGGTTATTGTGATGTGCTTGTGAAGGCAGTCGATTGCCTCTGTGGTCTAGTGGCGTAGTGTTGAAAACTATATGACTTCTCGAGTTGCTTAGATTCCGGAGTCGGGGAACTTAGTAAAATTTTGATTTTATTATTTTTTTTAATTTCAAAAACGAAGTCGTGTGGATTAAATAAGAGAACTGTTGACAATAGGTTTGCCACTTATTAAATTGTGGGACCAAGGGACCAAATTTTGGGACGGCTAATCTTAGGTTTTCTGGTAGTACCTCTGCGAACTCTTTGAATATACTTTATATTGATCGAAAGAGTCTAATAGCAACAGAATTGTCATTTCCATATACATTACAATAACATATAATGCATCTTAAAGGTTATATATTAAATATTCAGTACTCATATAGTTCAAATAATCACTTTAGTTATTTTTACTGTTCTTTTTCAATATGATATCCGTGTAATGCCAAACTTGCAACATTTTTGTACTTTACAATGTGGTAATGACAAAACCCCGGATGACGTCACTAGACGTCACGGTGCATGGCTGCTGAACTGCTTCTGAATGATTAATATAGTCGGTGAACCGAGAAAATTGTAATTACTTATAGGATTGGAATCAACAATCCATATATTTTATCTAATACTTTACATAAAAACTGGTTTTTAAATTTAAATTAAAAATTATAAAATGTATTATATTATATTTAATAAACTTGTTTTCGAACTGTCAAAATTTAAATTGTAAGGTTCTAAATAATTCTCAAATTTCTTATTTAAAAGTTGGTATTTTTCAATGAAATCGTAATAGACTGATTTACGAATAGTATTAACCTATGACTCATTATTTATCAACCAAATAAGGATTTGTAATGGATAGTTAGGTATTAAAATAATAATTATATATGTATAGTATGTAAAGAGACGAATTTAAAAGAAAACCTTCAAATAATTAAGAAAATGTGACATTTTTAATTTACATGAGTTATTCTAAAATCTGTAAATTATTTAAGCGTGTAATGTAGTATATACTTACTAAAAATAATTACGAATTGACTAAGATATACATCCATTCAAAATGATATACATGACATACCTAGCTTATGAATTTGAAGCACATTCCTATGTAGAGCGAGAAAAACCTATTTTCAAGGGGTTACCTACTTGTGTGCGAAAACCGTAACATCGAATTTCGTTTCTTCGAAAACCTTCTCCATACTGCGATCGTTACATCGAAAAACTCTACCGCGAACGATTTTACTGCGAAGACTTGTTAAATCGACGTATTGATATTGCGACGTAAAATTACTGCGAGAACTAAACGGGTACGTCGATTTTATTTTTCACAAGTAATTTCTAACTGTACTTTTTAATTTCTTACATTTATTTAAAAGCAGAGAGCTCTATGTCTTACGGATGTATGTGTAAGTACTTCTTTGTTAGAATTTTTGAGGTTTATAAATAATTAAAATGCATTTTCTTTCTTGTTTTTAATAATTATCTAAAAAAACTAAAGTGTACCTATGTCGTAAATAATTAGAAAACCGGGTAAATAAGTTAAAAAGTTGTTTATTCTACCTTGGGCAAAATGTTTGGAGCCAAATACAACGACCTGGGTTAGCGCAATGGCAGCGGCCAGCGACAGTGTATTTTCATTGAAATTAGGACATGTAATTGTTCTGGCCAGTCTTCTGCCTGACAAATTTCCTATAGCATTAAAAAAACTCAAAGAAAATTCGATGTTACGGTTTTCGCACTCAAGTAGGTAACCCATTTGTAATGGTATACCAAATTTGGAGCAAAACAAAGTAATATCATGCCGCGACTCCGGTGAGAAGAAAGGGCTAGTTAAACCACTGGGAACTACAAAAAAAAGTACCTTCACACCCATATCCCCGAAGAGGTAGGCAGAAACCCATGACTAGCCGAAGACACTTCGTCCCACAATGCTGCAAGCCTATCACCAATCGAGCATATATCCAATCCAAGGCAACGTTTATTTTATTAGGAAAATTTAAAATACACATTTTCTTTTTTTGTTGACCCACGAATCGAACCTTAAAAAGTCAAGTCTGACGCCGGACCACTGTACCATAGATGAGATAAAAAGTATTAGCTATAACATATCAGCTGACCCGTCAAAGTTCGTACCGCCTTAATTTGCTGACATGACGACAGCAGTGCTATCTACCGGAACTAGTTATATGTTTAATCATCAAGGAAGCCATTGAAATGTGCGTGCGAAATATCCATCAAATTGAACTAGTCCTTTAGGAGTGGCTTAAAGACAAAGACACACAAAGGCTTTGTTAAGATGCATCAGGTTCATCTGACGAATATGAGCTAGCAATAATTATTCCTGTAAGTGAAAATTATAAGAAATAACATCTTATGATATTTATCCTTGATAAACCCATAAAAAAGGGTTGGTTATTCAGTTGTCATTGTAACCACTTTTTTTTAATATTGAGTCGATTTTTCTGTCTGCGCATTATGGCAAATCTGCTAAACCAATAGCTGGATTTTAAACATTTTAGTTCATTTGTCAGAATTTCGGTCGCCTCTGTGGTCTAGCGGTCCGGGTGTTGGACTTAACTGCATGAGGTCCTGGGTTCGAATCCCGGGTTGACCAACATAAACAAAATTGGATTTTTCCAATTTTTTAATTTAAAAAAATGTTGGTCGGGATTGGAAATGTGCCCGGTTGGCGATAGGCTTGCCACCTATCACATTGTGGGACTTAGTGTCTTCGGCTAGTCGTGGGTGCCTTGGTTGTACCTCTGCCTACCTCTTCGGGGATATGGGCGTGAAGATACTTATCAGAATTTAAGTACGAAGCTACTTATTCAATTTTGTAGGATTTCGAAGGATAACAAAAATATTTATTTTCAAGCAAGTAAAGCGTTATATTACAAGCATAAATTTTGCTCAAAAATACAATTTTCGGGTACTGTAATATATTATCAACTATTAAACGAAGACTGACAGACACACAGAAACACCTTAACGTTACGTGTTTGAATTGATGTAGCGTGTCAACAATCGAAATGTATCCACTATGTATACAAATACTGTTTCAGTCGTGAAAAAACTATTACTTGTTTAAATAAACACTAAAATAAAAAGTAATTAAGGTGAATTTCTTATCGCTACCGACAGTATATGTAGTACATAGCTATGTGTTTAGCACGTGTATGAAATTCCAAGTTGATAAGACGAAAACGTTGAGAAGTTATTAGAAACCAATGTTTAATTAACGTATGAAGGTAGGGTGCTGCAGCGACTCACCCGAGTAGCTAATTACCACCTGATTTCGTCATGCTCTGTGCCTAACTAGATTGGGACTTGGCGTGAAGATATATATAAGATATATCGTGAAGATATTTCGGCGTTTTGATCTAAAATCTATATTTTAAACAAAATTTTATAAAAATCTGTAAACTTTGTTAATCATACGTGTACGGTATCTCATGTATAGAGTTGATATATTTTTAATCATATTAAGTAAAGTATCTTCACGCCCATATCTCTGAAAAGTTAGGCAGAAGTACAACCAGGGAACTCACGACTGTCCGAAGACATTAAGTCCCGCAATGTGATGGGTGACAAGCATATCGCCAACCGGAGACCATCCATTCCCCGACCCGGAGACCGAACCTCAAGAAGTCAAGTCCGACGCCGGACCGCTAGACCACAGAGCCGACAATTTGATATAAAGCAAGTTTACAAGTTACATGACCCTGTAAATCGGAACTCGACAATGGTGAGCACGTACCTACATATTGCACAAAAGTAAAAGGTGATAAAAACTCCTGGCGAATCGCTGCACTCATCAAACTGACTGCACTGTAAATACTAGTCCATAAATCTAAATTACTCAGAGTTCACAAGCGGACGATGGGGTCCTCACTTCCTCTATGCCAAATTTTGCATTAGATATTTTTATTTAATTATCATACTGTAGGTAAATAATTACAAGTGCATAATAATGATATGCGTTTTGAAAATGAATTGGCCAATCTTAATATTTGACCGAATTTCGCCAAACTTAGGAAAAAGTACCGTTTATTATTGTCATTGATTGCAAATTAGAACGGAATCAGATCGTTTCGGACCGATGTAGAAAAAAAATTGCAAACTATCTAGGTGTGATAGTAATTACTGTAGGTTATTATTGTTGCAGGCGCTTTTATGTTTTATCTGCCAACGTTTAATAAAAATATTTTTAGGTACCTAAGTATATAAATGTACTTTTAAAAATTTAGGCAGCAAATATTTTTAAAATCCATTTGCAACTAATACAATTGTGTTGCATGTAAGTACGTAGGTACGAATGTACGTAATTTGACAGATTAAGTTTAACCATCCCTAAAATATACAATGACAAGCATACAAATGGGAAAATAATGATATGACTTAAGTCTGGTACGCTTTTGTTTAAATTGATGGAAAAATTGATGGAACTTCTCTTAAAATTGTTTTAGACCTGGGTTCTAACATAGGCTGCAGTCTAAAAGGCTATAAGGCTACACTACTCAGTGATTGTTCCTGAAAGATGCAAAATAAAAAACTTCAAAACGCGCGCAAAGTCAAGGGCAATTGCAAATTAAAGTAAAGTAAGCGTGAATTTATGTACAAGGATGTAATTTAATTGTACATACCTACTTAATGTTTTTTTTTTAAATTTAGGAATAAAATTAATGCTCTTTTAATAAATTCTCACTAAAATGTAAATAAATTAATTTAGTCTAAATAAATTCAGTCGAGCCTACATGACTTTAATGATTTTTTAGCAAAAAAGGAAGGGTAACAGTTTATGCAGTTTCCACAAGATTAAAAGAAAAAAATGCACTCTTTCGTTCATTGAGTTTCAAATCATACCTAATAGTATTGTTATCAGTAGGATAATTTTAATAACCGTTAGGTGTATAAATCTTATATATAAAATTATCGTGTCACAACGTTCGTTCCCGTACTCCTCCGAAACGGCTTTACCGATTCTCATGAAATTTTGTGAGTATATAGAGAAGGTCTAAGAATCGGACAACATATATTTTTCATATCCCTAAGTGACAAGGGTGACTCACCTCAAATTTAAAAAAAAGTAGCAGAACAACGTCTGCGGGTCAGCTAGTACTACTGTTAAAAATATGAATTTATAACTTTTATAAAATACGTAAGTACGTAATTCCATCAAAAAAATCTAAATTACAAAAAATATATATTAATATAAATAAAAAATTATAAAGTAAGCAAATAATAAAAGAAATTCTGAATTCACTCAAAATACGAAATAAAATTTAACTTATGCATGTTGTTATTTGATTTATTTACTTAATTTCGAATGCAACTTTGTGAGCTAAGTATCTGTATAAAACCCGGTGAAATTGTAAAAACCGCGAAGTTAGCAACAAGGGAGTCATTAAAAAAAGAGTTTCTTATCTGTGTTACATTTTTGAACGTTAATATAAAGGTATTGTAGTTTAATTATAACATAAAGTTGGAAATTACTGATTGATACAATCCGTCATGCACGGCAAGCCACGGCAACTGAACAAGGTTGTATATACAAAATCCTTTCATATTATTTCTTTGACTTCATTTTTGTAAATAAACTTAATAAGACAATACCTTTTCTGAAATCCAAAGGTTTTTTTCTGACATAACAAATCCATCGTTAATGTAGCAATTTTTTTCTTCCATTTTCTTACGATTGTATTTTCCATAATTCATTGCAAAATTTTCTTTCCAAAAATCACTTCGCACTCTAAAAATTAAATTTAAGTCTTTCTGATTTTTAAAAATTAAGGCCGTATAATTTTCCTACATTCGTTGCACTTGTAGGAAAAAATACGAAAAATGTCATTGGACGCTTTCGCGCCAAAAGTAAGAGGTGACAGCAAGAAACCACTCAGTAGGTTATACCGGCGAGTACTGGCCAGCGATTTAAAAGTTTAACCAAATAAATACTACAGAACAGTATAAACCGGAACGTTTTTTTCATGAGATTCGCTCTATTTTTGTTATTTCGCACATACATTTTATTTTAAGTTAGGGTTAAACCATAACTTGTTTTACGTCAGATAGGTGACAGCTTAACTATAGGTGAACTAGATGACAGAGTTGTTATACCATTTCAAGCAAAGTGCCCATTTTTCCATATATACTTATGTATAATATAAAATGTACATGGGTAATTTGCAAGAAAAATAAATAAATATGTGAAAAAGCATTCTTTTTAATTCTTCTTCTTTTTAACTCTTCTGTTTGCTTGTAATGAAAGGGCCCACCACTCTTTTTTTTGTGATAATGGAAGGCAAGCAAGCAAACGGATTTCCTATGGTACTACATTCACGCCGCTTAGAGACACTAAAGGTGGTAATGAAGCGTTGCCAACCTGAGGCCAGGATGTTAAGCCTCGAGCAGAAATAAGTATACCGGCTACCTTCCCCTTCAAACCGGAACATGTCAACGGCAAGCACTAACGATATGGCGGCAGGAATAGATAAGGCGGTGGTACCAATCCGGGTGAGTCGCTGCGAAACTCTATCACCTAGTAGGATGTCACGTTGTTGGTGACAGTAAGCCTATAGTCGCATTTTACGAGCTGTCTGGCAGTAAGGCAGATGGTCTATTCTGCAAAGAAGCCCGGACCAACACGGTGGAAAGCAGTCGATAAAACTGTCTATAAATAATTAAATATAATATATAATCTGAATACATGCAAATATATATCCCAAACACATAATCCTTGCTTGCATGGGTTAATGACTCTTTTGCTCTTGATTTCTGAATCTACCAGCAGGAATCCAGTAAAGCCAAATACGCTAAGATAACAGGTTTAACACGAAGACTTCATACATTGCACGTTGCACCATAAAACCGGCTTTTAATGGTCATGTCGTATATCCTGTTCCGGGCTAGGAAGTCAAAAAAGGCATTTTACATGTCATTCGTTCTGTCATGTTGATCAAACTGTACATGGTGTGCGAATTGATTAAAATTGGTTAAGCAGTTTAGTCGTCTCTATGGTCTAACGGACATATGTTGGATTTGACATCATGAGGTCTCGGGTTCGATCCACTGGTCGGGCAACAAAAAATGTGTTTTTTTTTTCAATTTCAATTATGGGTTAGTGCCCAGTAGGCGAAAGGTTTGCCACCTATTACATTGTGGGTGCCCCGGTTTGTACCTATGCTTGCACTTTTGGGGATACAGGCGTGAAGAAACTTTTTTCCTATCGCGAACAAACAACGTGACGCATAGTTTGAATATTACAAGGTGTCGCATGTCGATAGTAAAAACACTGCCTTTTTCGGTTCAAATAAAATGTTATGATAGCTTCCAAACTTTACAAGATTACCTATAAAGACCAATCTAAAGATCGTCTGAAAATTTCGTTGAAATCTGTTTAGCCGTTTCTGAGTTTATCTGGCACATACGTACATACGTTGTCTTTTATAGACAGATGATTACAAACATACAAGATTATAGCAAAATTAAAATAAAAGAAACACGTTTGTGATGGTTAAATTGTAATAAAAAAAATAATTAAATAATTAAAACAACATCGACTTGAATAATTTAAGTGTCGAGAGATAAGAAAAATACTTAAAAAGCTTTCGTATGAGTTGATCAGATCTCTAATGGAGTTGCATAAAACAACAGTTTTCCTTTTCATAGCACTTTCCTACGTACCGACCTATTTGGCTCTCGAAGATGTAAATCTGGCAATAACATAGGTATCTAACTCCCTATGAACTTAATTGGAAACGCAAGAAAATGTGCCGAGGGCTGTCTTCAATTTTTAAATCGGCAGTAGATTCGACATGAATCGCGGTCATTATACAGACGTCTGCCTGTACAGACAGACTGTCAGGCAGACGCCCTGGGTTTGCTGCCTCTTTTTGTCACCTTCAAGTATTTCTTTTTAAATCTTCAATGTACAAAATTCACTCTTCTACTGTTTTATTATCCACGCTGCCACACTAACACTATAAACGCGAAAGTCTTTCAGTATGTTGCTCTTTCACGACTAAACCGCTAAACCGACTAAATCTGAAATGCATATAGGTAAAGACCCGAGTTCAAACATTAGCTTCCTAGGGAAAATCTTCTATACGTTGACGAAATCGCCGATCAGCAGCTAGTAAGTATATAAAACAAAAGTATATTTACACAAATACATTTTACTTCATAATCAAGGATTAAGTTTTAATTATATAACATAAAGACCGCATATTTGTGCTGACCTTTATGATTGTATAAACAAACGCTAATTAAACTATAGTTTAAGTAAGCGTATAAACTAGTCTTCAGCCGTGACTCCTCCAGCGCGGAATTCCATTATTTCTGTGTTTAAATTGAAGATATTTTCGTTTCTCCGGGTATCTTTCGTAAAAAACCATCCACATGTAGGGTAACCATAGGGTTAAAATCCTGAGATCTCAGGATTTTGAGGTGTTTCTAAGGTATCCGGCCGGATTTTGAAAATTTGGGCAAACCTGCGTACTAGAGTGGGAGTCAGAGGGGTGAATAAGATTAGAGCACCGCGCCATGAAGTGGGAATGCGTTGTGTGTGTGTGTGTGTGTGAGAGAGAGAGAGAGAGAGAGAGAGTGTGTGCGTGCGTGCGTGCGTGTGTGCGTGTGTGTGTGTGTGTGTGGCGCGCAGTGCAAAAAGCGAACATTGAGTATTTTTTTTTCTAACATGATATTTTTAACAATCGCGATAGCATCTTAGGATTTTTTATTGGATTTCAACCGATTTCTTAGGGTTTTTGAAATTTCTATATGGTAATCCTATCCACGTGTGTTTTAACATTTTCAAAATTCCTTTAATTTTTATTGTACGTAAACATTTAAAGCAAGTTTTCGTACACATAGACAGACCGAGCCTTCTTTTGTACTATAAATAGATTCCTGAAGACACACCTCCCATATAAAAATTCACGAGCCTAGGATAATTGCCTAATCGCGTATGCATCAGATCACCTTGGCATTGGCCTTGCTAATGGTATCTTTACATAGACTTTTACTTACGGAAGAATCCAAAAATATTTGGCTATCACAGTGCCTCTAGTAGATTCATCATCATCATTTTGGTCAAAACCCTTTGACTCCTGAGCTTAGCAGGAATCATTTTGCAACTTACAACTTTCGTAAGTCCTCTCCATTTCGACTAATCAGCAGACATACAGGCTTTGACGTAGTGGTTGGTGATACCAGCCTTAAGAAGCATGGAACTTAGGTATTTGAAAGCAATTTCTATGGTCATTTTCATTCACCAAGTCTAATTTCAACACATTACCGTGCCTATACAGCTTCAGGCTATCAC
Organism: Calephelis virginiensis; assembly: GCA_002245475.1. Classification (NCBI taxonomy): domain Eukaryota; kingdom Metazoa; phylum Arthropoda; class Insecta; order Lepidoptera; family Riodinidae; genus Calephelis; species Calephelis virginiensis. The sequence goes on from NJDC01001549.1 coordinate 163,218, forward strand.
TTTTAAGTGTATCCTTCCAATCGTTCAATATAGATGTCGATATTTATGGTAATGGCGTCCAATTTCTAAATCTATCAAAGTGGATATGTTCGCTCTTAACCGGCGGTACCTAATTAAAATCCGGACAGATATATTTAATGCTTTAAAAGCATAAAACTAGCTGTTTATTGGATACTGTTATTAACTTTAAGGCCCCATACTTATTCAGCCAGAAGAGCCAATCAGCGCACTCCCCCTTTCCATGATTGAAAAAAAAACCTGAAACAGTTACCTTTTAGGTATAATACTTATCTATGTTTATGTTAAATCTGGTGTCGATATTTTCATAATTGAATTAGACAGATGGGTTTTGCTTTCAAAAAAGGGTTAACTTTTTGATTTTTTTCTATCGAGCAAAGTGAAATGAATCGTGTTTTGGAAACACTAGTCTTATAAAGCATATTAATGTTAATCTTGTGTATTTTTGTCGCCAAGATCCATAATTGCTTTGTATGACAGTATATTGCTGACGTATTTTAGCATACATGGCATTAACTCCTTATTGTCATTTACGTGATGAATGTTCAGATGTCTGCATTTCTGGGTCTGGCTTGTTTCAGTATTTATTTAAGTATTTCTATGCTTTAGTGTCATGAAACAACTTCCTTAACACAAACATTTATATGCTTACTTTCGGGTTAGATTCAATTTGCGTAGGTAATGTCTCCAGGGACATTTATTATTATTAATCCAATTTGTTCAATTCTAACGCAGGTTACAGGGAATTGTTGACAACCCTTCCCATACCCAACAAAACCCCATACTCCTCATAAATACTTTGGACCTTTGTTTATTGACCTGTGAAACGCAGAAAGCGGAAATAAACGTGGTAAAGGGTGGGTTGCCAATTTGAGGTTAGGATTTCGTTAGACGCTATGTAAGGCGGATGCGTTGGGTTTTTCGTGTTTTTCGCCTATAAAATATTCCGACGGACTTTATCAAAGTCCTTCCATCTAAAAACGCACTTATTAAAAAAAATCACATGATTTGCTACATCTTAGCTCTTTAACCGCATTATTTTGACGATTGGGCTTCTACTTCGAGTATTATTCGCTTTTTATATGTATAGGAACACTAAAACTTTGAAACGGCTTTCCTTTCTTAATATTTTCAGGGAGTATGGAAAGACAAAAACTGAAATGAACTTAATTGAAGCGGCAAGCATTAGCAGCTAATTCTTTAAGTTTAAAATGTTCGTAAGCGATTAATGATTTTCATCAGATGAAAAAGCAAGTCAACAGTCGATTTTACAACAACTAATGATCATGCTATTATTAATATTTAATTGTAATAGAAACAGGTTATCTAGAGTCAAATTTTTAAGAGAACAGAAAAATCTCCTGTTTTCCTTAACACGTTTACAAAATCGTTTTTGGGCAGGTGCTTCGCCATGTGTCATTGTTTTTGAAAGGAAATGACATCACCAACATTAATAATTCATTAATTAATTTACATTCAGGTTTCTTGAAAACGAATGATTGAGATAATTCTAAAGTACCTAAATTGATTTTATTTTGTACCTAACACATGTATTTCTATTTTTTTTTACATTTGCGTACCTGTACGTAGGATAATGTCGAATTCCCACGTTTTCATTCGTTGTGTCTTTTAATATTTCTTCCTTAGCTATCGAGACCGATTTTTGTTCTTCTTGTGAAAATAATTAATGTATTTATATAGAGAAGCGATAACGTCGATGACGCACAAACTATAATGATACAGTTTGTTTGTTTTGTGTAAGGAACCCTAAAAACCACTGAGATAGCTTTTCAGACTACACCGGAACCCGTAATTAGAATGAAAGTAGGGTGCGTTCTTGACTGGACTAAGTTATCGCCTAGCCAGCTCGGCTAGGGAAAGTTTAGCTTTTCCACGATTACTTTACTCTCTTCTCTGTTATGGGAGAAATAGTTAAATACGACCTTATTTTGTAATACTACATTTTGGTTTTACTCATTTGTAGAATTGCCATCTTAAATTTTTCGGTTTAGGGATGTGAAGACCCCACTGCCTGCTTTTGAAATTACTCGTTGGTCGAGTGGGAAGCGTACACGCCTAACTACATCGACCAACCGCGAGGCTCAGGTTCGATTCCCGACGGGGGAGGCATTTGTGTGATGAACATTTAGATGTCTGCATTTCCGGGTCTGGGTGTTTATTAAATTTATTCTTGTATCTATTTAAGTATTTCTATGTTTTAGTATCGTTGACTAACACCCATAACACAAGCGTATAATTTGCTTACTTTGGGGTTAGATTCAATTTGTGTGATTTGTCTAGGGATAGTTATTATTATTACCATTTATTAATATTACATCTTATTTTTTAAGTTTATACATTTAAAATAAAAAATAAAATAAAAATATAAACATAAAAAATAGTATCCCAAAAACGG
>NJDC01001549.1:186224-205847 GCA_002245475.1 Calephelis virginiensis
TGATTTATTAATAATCTGAATAGTTTTAATAAACTAGCACCGCCGTGTGCTAGGGTAATTCCTCGACTGTCAGTAACCCCAAAATGTACGCATGCGCGTTGATTACTTGGGAGTTGGGACCCCTATTTTGTGAGATCGTCTCTGTGACTGAAGATAGACCGATTGTGACCCGGACCCTTGTAATCTGTTATCGCATTATGACGCACTCTTCACCAATTTGTGCTTGTTAGAGGTACACATATTCGAGTAATGATATAATAGCAATTACATTTTTGTTGTTCGATATCTCAAGAAAAAACCCCTTGGGCTACTTTATCCTATTTATTACTTTGCCGCTGGTTTAATAGTTGGTTATATAATTGAATTTACTCAATAGGCTTCGTAAAAATCAGATGGTATACTTATATTTTAACTCTAGGTATATATAGACAGATGGTATACACACTGATGGTAGCTGTGCAACTTGCCCGCGGTAGGAATCTACCACCTCAGCTATTCTTGCCGCCATTCTCTGTAATGTTTCTATCTGGAGGGTAGGGAGCCAGTAGGCTTGCACAATAACCCTACCCTACCTACCCTACTACATGGGGCACACTAAAAGTTTTGCACTTCTAGCTAATCGGAACTATTTGAATTTCGAATGTTATATTTTTAAAACGTTCCAACCTTCTTAGTAATAAATAAAAAAATGGGCGGGATATAATTTGTCAATTTAAAGTTACGTACGAAACGAAAATGGAATTAAGTCAAAAAGATTTTTTTATGATTTTAAAAGTTCTCTTTCTCCGCAAGACTGCTGCTTGTCTTCAAAATGCTTTTGGGAGAGAAGCACTTTGTTTGAACACTGAGGCGATGGTTTGCTGAATTTAAGAGAGGTGTAGATTCTTTACATGACGAATTTCGTAAAGGGTGGCTTTCAACTGCCGTCAGCGAAAATAATATGGTTACTGTTACGCGGTTAATTGAAGAAAACCTCCGGATTACCTATGAGTCAATTCGAGGACTATTGGGGACTGGTATGAGTATGGTATGATTGATTATTGAACACGAAGAAAATAAAACTTTGTTGTCGTTGGATCACTCATGAACTGACAGCGGAGCAGAAGTGGGCTACGGGTACGACCACGGACATTCTAATGCTGTTTGTGACTGTATTAATATTAGATATGCAGTATAATTAAGTAAGTATATTTTTTAAATTAAACAATATTGAATGAACAAAATAATCAACGTTTATTTTAAAAAAGGACAAGAAACACTCAACATTTTAGTGACTTAAATGAAATAATGCAATGAGATCACAAATTATAATCTACTAGTTAGCAGTTAGCAGTTTGTACGGAGAAAAATAAAGTATTGTTTTTCCCATTTTCCCTTCTATTTCCCCGTTTTTTCTCTTCATATGAACCTTCTTCTGACAATAACACAACAAAAAAATATTTAGTCGAATCGGTTGAGTCGTTCGTAAGTTATGCGTTTACCAACACATTTAGCAATTCATTTTTATATTATAGATAGTTTACGCAATTTAATGAAGAATAAAAAAAAATCTGAAACTCTCGAAATCTTGTTACAATCTTGGACTGTTTTGTCAAGATCGCGAACAGGCTTTCGAAATTCAAGATTGATGGCTTTCAAGATTGAATCTTGGAAAATCCCTCAAGATCTTGGTAGAATCTTGATCTTGCAAGATCAAGATTGCATTCCCTAGTCATAACATGTTGTTTTTTAAGTTATGTTAAACTTATAGTGTGACCTACCTAATACCCTACCATCTCGGCCTCAGGCCAGCATTGCAAATGTAACATCTATGGTGTGGCATTAAGTTTTTTTTCTAGATTTCACCAGGATTTCATCATACAATAATTTGGTGGCAATATGACCACCTCTAAATTACGCTCTTTCAAACCAAAAAAGAATTTCTGAAATTAGTTCAGAAATGACATTAAAAAAGTGTGTGTGTACTTATGTACACGAGTTAGAAGTTATACTTCTTCGGCGTAATAAGATAAGAATCTTTTTAAAAACTATAATGTTATCTATAGCTAACTTCATAGCTAACTTCAACGTGTCTGTTTTTCGTGACGGTGTGCGCGTGCATCGTAAAAAATTACCCTCATAATTTTTTCTAACGCGCCAAAAGAAGTATAACTTCAAAAATATAGGAATCTCGAACATATAACCTCTTCCTTTTCCAAGTCGATCGCCCAATATTAATAAACTATCTACCGATAGAGAGAGCATACTAGAGTTTTGATGCTAAGATATTTTTATTAATGACTGAAACATAACAGCAGTTACCTGGCAACTGATCTTAAATAACACTATCTCTTATCTTAGATAGGTTATTAATATTGGCCATAAAACAGCTTCAACTTCTATTTTTATTTTGTGTTTATTTCGTCCCAAGCAGTAGATGGTACAATGAAAATAATTAGGGAGCACAAGCGAATACCCCACCATTGAAAAAATATGTGTTATAACATTTTTTGATAAGATTAAATAAAAAATGAGTAAAAGTTTACTTTGGCGGCTTACACAATATTTTTTAAAACTTGATTTTATCAAATTGCATAAGTTGAATAATGGAAGTTGAACTAACTGAATAAATCGTTATATTTTACAATTTTTAAGTATTCCTATTCAAGGTACGAGCATAAAAGTTGGGTACTTATAAATATAGTAATAAACTAGTTTCGATATAGATACCTCTGAATATTATCATTGATTACGTGTTTTCCTTTTAGATAGATATCAACCAACCTTATAAGTATCAACCTAGGTCTCCATTAGTACCTAAATGTCTCCAAATTCGCATTGTATATCTCTTTTGTCCAATTTTCAGGCTGCCCTTCTTTCCATGAGGTACGTATCTCGCTTTTATATCTCCATATCATACCATTCAATTTCTTACCAAAAAAGTCAAAATACAAGTAAATATGTAAAATTATACAAAAGGCGAGCTTATCTCTAAAAGAGATTTCTTTCAGCAAACCCAAAATAATGAGAATCTATAAAAGAAATGTAGAACATACAGTGCACAATACAAAAACTTATTGTCCAAAAAAACAGAAACTTAATTACTAATCATTATTAAAGTACCAACATGCTAATTAATTACACACCAAAGCGCTCCATTACTGCCTCCTTAAAAACTGCCAATGATTGAATACTCCAAATTTCATAAGGCAATAAATTCCATAGTGTCACGGCATTAAAAGTAAAAGTTAATTAAAACTAAATTCAAAAAAGAAAAAAAAAAGAAATGTGTTTATTTATGATTGTTAACTTATTATTAGTGTTTATAAATCTTAGGATCTTAAGATGGGAGCCAAAAGTTTTTTTTCTTTTCAATATTAATGCTACTATTCTAATACAGTAGTTGCATTACAAAAATAAATAATGTTTATCGTTTAACCACTTTATAACCAATAAACTGGCCTCCCCCTTTTACGCAATGGCAATTTAACTACTATAGTAATGAAAACGTTTTACCTGAAAATAAAACGTATAGGTATTAAAATACTTACCTGATCCGAAGTCTACTAAAAGAAATGAGATAATATGCCGTTGTTTACGCATCCTCTTTTGTCTCTTTCCCTCCTTGATATTGCGTTTCGCTGTCTCTTTTTCCTCCCACCACCACTAGCAGCGACGAAGCATCTTTGGGCATTCGTAAGTTTTATGTGGCATTATGTTGTTGTTTTGTATAGTCCACCAGGCAGTATTTTAAATATTAGACTTCGGATCAGGTAAGTAATTTAATATACGTTTTATTTTCAGGTAAAACGTTTTCATTAAAAAACTGTACCGTGATCCGAAGTCTAATAAAATAAATTAGAGATGTTTGTTATCCTCTGGTGGTGGTGGATAAACGTCAATGTGACCAATTAAATTGGAAATTAATTATTATGATTTAGCTATATACGAAGTGACTTGCATAATTTATAACAGCTATAGTAAAACACTTTAATGCTTTTAATTAAATGATTTATTTGAAATTAATAGATTATTTCTATAATAATTACGAATCAATATTTATTCATATATAATGTGTGTATCTGTAATGCAATATCAGTACATTAGATAGGTACGACTTGGAAACAGTAAAATTTTTTAAAAGTATTTTCTGACCTCCAATTCCCCTTCGAAAGTATTTCCTCAATAGGTGTATTTTCTATCCAACTCTTTGATGCAACTGCAGCTCGAAAACTACCCGCTGAAGCTTCTATACCCGAATCAAGCAGTAACTTCTTAATCCATCCAGATATTACACATCTGCTGGCTGGTTTGGGCTTGCCACACGTGGTGAGAAAAAGACTCTTACAAGAGTCAGTCTTTGACCCGAAAACTGGCCATAAAATAACATAATCTTCTTTAATGATACAATTTTCTGGATCTATTCTCAGTAAAGTAAGATCGTGAATTCTTCGACCCGAGTACAAAAGTAGAAGGGCAGCTGTATGCCTAGATATAAGGTAAAAACTATTCGTATACATGTCATTCAGCTAAAGGTATCTAAAAACAATATCAACATGCGATTTCTTGGCAGATATCGGCTTTGACAAAGCTATTGCCTTTAAAATGTGTCGACGAATGTGATCCGAGTATTCTGGATCACAAAGAGTAGCCACAGCGGACCTATGCAAACATATTGTATTATAAGACAACTTTTCAATAAAAAATAAATCTGATAAGAATTTGTCTGAATCTGATAAGAGGTTTATTGTAGGATATGTTATTCCGTTTTGACCAATGTAACCATCTAGACCATGCTGGTTTGTAAGTTTGTATAGTAGAGGGACGCCAACTACTCACGAGGAGATTTCTTTGTTGTGCTGTCCACTCAACTAGTTGTTCATCCCAGCCCCACATTTCCATACCTCCAACTGCATCTCCCGGCCTTGCTGAGGGGGCTGGCCTGTAGAAATGTCTACTAGGACTCTGTGCAGGTTGCGTATTGTCCATGGTGGTGCTATAGATCGGCTTTTGAGGTCTGGTCGCCAAAAAACTTTCATCCACCTGGGTACTACGATGAGAAAGATTCCGTGACATTGATGTAAATGCTGGAGTACCGGCGTTGTATATCCCCGGAATATGAAAATCTGCTATATCTATTTGATACTGATCTATTGTTTGATAAATTTTGTAAGTCAAGTCTAATAAATTTTGTGGCTTGGAACCTCCCTCGTTTCGAAGATGTGACACTACAGTTTTGTTGTCGGATTGCAAGTGGATCATACTGCACTGGAGGTTCGGACCATTTTTTTCTAAAACCTTCAAAATGACTAGAAGTTCCTTTAGGTTCGAGTGAAAGTTTACTTATTCCGGTTGCCAATCTCCTGACAGCATCGTGTTGTCTATTTGTGCTCCCCAACCTATATCTGAAGCATCTGTCACCATGAAGTGAGTCGGACGAGAGTAGTGAATCTTTGTCTTGTCCTCGACATGTCTGCTCCACCAAAATAGGTCTTTCACAGACTCTGGGTTTAGGGTTAGCCATTTTGAGTTGCGGTTTTGGTGGTGAATGGCCAGCTTTTGAACCTGACGGTATTTTAATCTGCCTCGAGGTACTGCGGAGCTTGCAAAATTCATCATCCCCACAAGACTGAAGTTCTTTAAACTTGACAGGGGCGTTGTGAAGCACTTGCGAGATAGCATCTTTGATTTTGCGGCATTTTGGTGCTGGAAGAAATTTGCGATTCAACCAGGGATCCCATACGATGCCTAGATAGTCTATTCTTTGGTGTAAGTATTGATTTTTTTAAGTTTATATTCCAGCCTAGATAGCGCAGCATATTTATAGTAAAAGTCACATGCTCCTCTAGAACAGACGCATTCGTATTTGCGAGGAGATAATCGTCGAGATACACTATTAGTCTTATTCCGCGTTGACAGAGTACTTGGGCTACCCAGTTGCTTATGGAAGCAAATGTTTTTGGTGCCGAACTCAGTCCGAATGGTAGGCAGTTCATCTGTAACAATTCTCCTCGATATACAAGTCGAAGAAACCGCCGGTGGCTGGCGTGAATGGCAAGATGGAAGTAAGCTTGTGAAATATCTATTTTTACCAGCCAATCGTTCGGTTGTAGGAAGTCTGGAACCTTTTCCATGTTGATCAGTTTGAACGGAGTCGTTAGAACGTATTGATTTAAACATCTCAGGTCGAAAATAGGTCTCAAGTCTCCGTCCGATTTGGGAACTAGGAACATGCGTGACAGGAAGCTGTGAGATATGGGGACTGGTACTAGTACATGTTCCGATTTCATTTTTTCTATAGCCACAGTTAAATCTACACTTTCGTGCGTTGCTTGTCTTGTATTTCCTAGATCGGGCAGATGCAGAGGCGGTCGTTTTGAAAATGGGATACGGTAACCTGCAATTACTTGGAGAATGTATTTCGGAGCGCCCATTTTCTCCCATCTTTTTTGAAAAGTCTGCAACTGTCCCGCACGAAAACGTACCGGCTTGTCAATATCCTTGCTTATTTCTCCTATCCCGGCGGGATGATGGAGAAATTTGTCTACCCCGAGCGCTTCTTGTCGAGGGCGTTCGATCATAGTTTCGTCTATCGGAGTTTCCCCTCCCTCGAAAGGGCCTATTTATATTTTGTCTATTGTGGCTAGCATTGTTTACCCTGTATGTGGGTTGACTGTTGTAATTAGTTTGCCTAGAAGTACTGGCAATCGGATAATTCAGTGTAGAACTAGTTTGCGTTACAGATACGCGGTCTTTTGAACGGGACCAAAAAACTTTTCGAACGTCACCCATCTTTGTTAAAGATGAAGTGAATTTTTCGGCTTCAAAAAGGTTACTGCTTGAAGGTGGTTATTTTTCGTAATATATTTTTATTAGACGGAACTCGAACTTGCGCTAGAATGGCCTCTCTTCTTTGTTGAATAATTTCTGCCCTGTGGCCACATACTAACTGAAGTGCGTCATTTTAGAAAATTGACCATTAACAAAAACTTCCTCCATTTTCTTAAGAATGTCGTCGTAGAGTAGGTTAGGCGTAGCCTTTGCCCACGTTAAGAAACCTCTTAAATCATTTTCAAGTTGATCTTTCTGCTTAATCAGAGCATAGCTAATAGCTGCGTATGCTTTGTCTGTATTTACAGCTGCACGTGAGGTATCAATACTTTTAATTTCATCATTTACCTCCAGTTCGATAAAGCCGGGGGTATGGCGATAATTTTTCTGAACATCAGAGTACCTCACATTGTGCGAATCTTCGTGGCCTAACCTTTGAACGTGTTCTAACAATTTTAAATAAGCACTTTCAGTTCTGGGTACCTCTGGTTCTTTTAATTTTGTACCGATGTGTAGTGAAAATTCAGGTTCTGAATCTTTATCCAGCTCTAATTCGTCTTTGTATAAACTTCCACTTACATTATCTCGAATACTATCATCATCATAACAGTTATCATAAATATTATAGTTAACGTCAGTATGATTGTCATGATTGAGTTTTGATTTAAGGGCGTCAACTTCATTAATTAATTTATCTGATTTCTTATACTTATGCGAGCGGTGCCTACGAGTCGATTTCTTACGCCTATGGCAACGTGAACGCTTAACAGAATATGACGAATTAGAGCTTGAACTGCTACTGGAATCACTATCCGATAAAGATGATTCCGAGGAACTATCAGTTCGTTTTCTCTTGCCTTGCCGTGAAGGATTAATAACATTGGAAGACGTTGCATCCTTATTTAGTTCGATTTTAGAAATTATATCATCTTCATTCATCTTAACGGTTCAATAATGATATTAATTATTACTTCTTGATCTAAAAAATATTTTCATGTTAAAATAACATTTAAATTCAATAATTAAATCGAGCGGTTACACCGCTATTTCATTTTATTTATTTCCTTTTTTTTGTGGAGGGTATTTAGACAAAATTAACACAAAAATAAAATTTTGAATAACTTCTTTAACGACTGGTTTGACTTCCCGGAAAATAAGTAACAGTTGCAACATGTTAACATTTGTAACTAAAATTAAAAAAATAATAATAATGTAGGCACTAGAACCGATATAAAATAATTCAAGTGTTGAGAGCGTCACTTTTTAAAACTAGTAAAATTAGATTTTAAATAAAATAAAATAAAATATTCTAAGTCTCAACCAAGTCACGAGTGTTCTGGGCGAAAACAACAACGTCAATGCCACATAAAACTGACGAATGTCCAAAGATGCTTCGTCGCTGCTAGTGGTGGTGGGAGGAAAAATAGACAGCGAAACGCAATATCAAGGAGGGAAAGAGACAAAAGAGGATGCGGAAACAACGGCATATCTCATTTATTTTATTAAACTTCGGATCACGGTACTTAAATGAAAAGCAGCTAAGATTCTTGAATTGATTATCTTCATCTTTTGTGAGAAGGAAATAATTTAAACGTTATACTTTTTGGACTTCGGACTAATGTATTTTATCATCATTGAATAACTCTTATACTTATTTAATAATTCTTAGATTACAAAAACGTAAACTATGTCATAATAAGATACTACAAAGAGATTTATTATTTTATCCATTTAAGTGATAACCCGATTGAAGCTTTTAAACCAAAACACAGATAAAATATCTTAAAGTTGGACATACCGCATTATAAGTCTTATGGAAACAGTCTTTTCCATTAATGATATTACCACAGCTAAATTTAACTCGATAAAAAATTATACAAATGCGAAAACGCTATAGGAAATTATATTTTAAATACACATTTGTAAGTATTTCTGTGAAAGTCCCCAAGGGATGCTAGGTGATTGGATTATCACTTAATAAAAAAAGTATCTTCAAGTAGCTAACATAAAAATAAGAAAACGTTTTCATAAAATTGGAAATTAAATAAACAACTATCGCCTGTGTTGTCTAGCGATCCGGTTGTTGGACTTGGCTTCATGAGGACCCGGGTTCAATAACCCGGATCGGGCAATATTTAGATAATGTGTTTTTTCAATGTTCTAATAAAAACAACGTTGCCTGTAATTCGACGTGTGCCAGGTTGGCAATAGGTTTGCCACCTATTACAATCTTCAGCTGGTCGTGGATACCCTAGTTGGACCTCTGCTTACCTCTTAGGTGATACAGGGCGCGAAGATACTATAAACATCCATGGATAAATTACACAAATTGATCTAACCCCAACGTAACACAAGCGCTTGTGTTATGAGTACGACTTTAACGATAATACATAGAAATACATATCAAACTCACAATCGAACCCGAGGTTGATCAGTGGCATAAGGCATTAGATGTGTACGCTAACGTCTCCAAAGATAATTTAACGATTAGGTGGTTTTAGGTTCGATAGTTGCTATAACATTTCATGTTTAATATCATTTTGATATAGATTTAAGAAATCTATTTATCTAATATTATCATTTACTTTTGGCAAAACGTTCTTTTTTTAATCGCAGTAAGCCTTCATTTAATAACCACTGTTCGTCAAAAGATACTATTTGCCATTTTCGTGTTCCGATTTTGAGAATTGGGTAGCCGGTAAACTCAGCAAATATACATAAGAATAAGATCACGATTCACGACTTAAGGTACGTTGATCTAAGCGTCCATTAACATCTTTGGTGTAAGAGTATGAGAGATAAGTTGAACAACCTTTCATGTTAACGTTTGAGAATGCAGATAGTTTCGCTTGTTTGATCAATAAAGCTGCTTCTTCTCAATGACAAAGTTGCTTCGTGTTTTTGAGTTTTTTTACATCTTGGCAGACAGAAGCGGCGTCCGCGATATTATGATGATGCACCTTAGATTAAGATAAACCAGATAATTAGTAGGTAACCAATGCTCATTTACCTACTCTTGGTCACCATGGTCATCACTGTGATCATTTACTCATTTCTCGAGTAGTCGTCACTTATTTTTTATCTTCCATGTTTCCCGCGTTTGGGCGTCCAGACACTATTTATTTGCCTATTCTTTAAAGCTGTCCTTTGAGAACTATATAGATAAATGGGATCTAAGCATAATCTCTGTTACCTCCTAGGGCCAACGGTCCGTCATTGGACTTCTTGAAGTCTTAAGTTCGGAACATACAAACATCTAAGGAAGCTAATTCTTTAATTGCTAACTAATTATGAAGATTATTATGTAATTATTTTTAGATATTTAAAGTCTTATCGACAATGTCTTTGGAAATTAGAAATTATGTCCATTTTGCTTAGATAAGTTGCTCTAGAATCTATATATTAATACGTGATGCCAAAATTTTGAACCCCTTTTTACGAAAATACAGGAGCATAAAATTTGGCAGACTAATAGTTTATGTGTAGGAGAAGTGCAGAACGCTAATATTTTTCAATGATAATGCTTATAAATAAACTTGCAGTAAATTAAACATTACCCACACTAATATGCATTTGACACACACAAATATATTAATGATAACGATAAAAGATCACAGATAGCTCAATTAAAAGTTTGGAAACAAAGTAGTTGGTCTTGAGAAATGAGATGGCGTTCTTATTAAAAAGATATTAAAATTTATTATGGTCGAATTTCGACCAATGGGCGACCACTAGTCTAGATAGATGGATAGACATACCACAAATTACTCAATCATTTTGGACAGTTTTATGTTTAACTTATCTGGCGTGGATCAGCAGTTTTATCAAGTTTATGAGAGGAGTAGAGTACAACTGGCAAAAACCGACTCCAACTTTTTCATGTCCGATGGAACATTGTGGGAGGCTCAAGGCGGTTTCAGGTCTGAAAGAGGATGTAGGGATCAAGTGTTTTCGCTCCGCAACATTGTAGAGAAGCATCTGGCTGTTGGTCAGAGGGTTTTCTGCGGTTTTGTGGATCTCGAAAAAGCGTTTGATAGGGTTGTACGTAAGGAACTTTGGGACATTTTGCCAGATTATGGGATAGTCGGGTCCCTACTGCGTGCGGTCAATGTATTTAGACTGTAAAGCATGCGTGCGGGTGGATGGCTACATATCGCCTTGGTTTGATGTTCATATTGGCGTCAAGCAGGGTTGTGTGTTGTCAGCGCGCTTGTTTATCTTATATTTGGACAAATGTCTTCAAAGGTTAAGATCATTGAATGTGGGAATGCGTATGGGTGACCAAGTGGTGAACTGCCTGCTTTATGCAGATGATGCTGTACTTTTGGACTCTACACCATCTGAGCTGCAAACACTGGTCACCGTTATGGAAGGAGATTGTAAAGAAACGGGCTTACATTTGAATGCGATGAAAACCAAAATAATGGTGTTTGAAAGAGACGCAGCCAGAACGGATGTAAGAGTTTTGGTTGATGGTGTAGTGCTGGAACAAGTGAATGAAATTGTATATCTTGGTTGTGCTTTTAGCAGGGATGGAAGGTAGGAAGGTGAGTGCAGGGAATAGTGTGAATGGAGTGTTGGGTAAGCTATTCCAAAAACCACAAGTCGAATCGTGATAACGTGGATAGAGGACGTGATTAATTTAGGTAAACTAGTGGTCGCCCGTTGGTCGAAATTCGACCATAATACATTTTAATATCTTGTTGATAAGAACGCCATCTTCATTTCTCAAAACCAACTACATACTTTGTGTCCAAACTGTATGATTATAGTTTGTCTTTCTGTGATCTGTGATCTTTTATCGTTATCAATACATTTGTTTGTGTGTGTCAAATGCATGGTAGTAAGTGTAATGTTTTATTTTTTTAATTAATACACTTTATAAACATTGTCATTTAAAATATTGGCGTTCTGCACTTCTCCTTCACATAAAACTATATGTGTGCCAAATTTCATACTCCTCTCTCAGCGCAATTTTCGTAAAAATGGGTCCAAAGTTTTTGCTTTACGTATTAATATTATGATTATTGAAATAACTCGGAATCAACCTTGCTAAAAAAGAACTATCAAAATAAGCTAAATAAAAAATACCTAACATACAAAAAAAAACACACATACATATCTTTACTCCAAGTCCCAAGTGGATTAAAAAGAAAAGTGCCCAAAGTGACAATCCTTGTTAACATGCCTAGCTTCCTTCACATTAATTACTGTTTCCGTATAAATACGCCGGTTTCGGAGACTCTTGACACCAACCTCGGATATCCAGCACCAAAACGATTTGGTCGCGAAATGTCAACCTAAGTCTTCACAGTTATATATAATATAATATAGTTACAGTGAAGTTGTAAAAACCTCGCGGTTAGCAACAAATTAGTCATTAAAAAAAAGGTCTCCACATTTGCGTTGTCCTGTTTTTTCAGTCTTTGATCTGCCATTATTCAAACACGACCTCATTTTTAAGCCAACACTTTCTTTCAATCCTACCTTCTCTCTTATATAATTTTTCAAAACAAAAATAACCCTTTCTTTACAATAATACAGAAGAATTGTAAACATCTTCCTTTTTAAATTTTGAAAATAATTTAGTTCTTTTGTGAATTTGTATTGTAATATGTAGTACCTACCTACTATGTTAGTTAAAAGTTGGTAGCTTTAGCAAATACTAAAATGTCATCGCCTAAGTAGTCTAGCGGTCTAGGTGTTGGATTTGACTTCACCAGTTCCCGGGTTCGACCCCGGTACAACAAACATAAAATGTGATTTTTTCTTCAACTTTCTATTTAAAAAAACTTTGCCCGGGATTGGATATTTATATATTTAAAATTCATGCATTATAGTGTACAAAGGTGGACTTAATGCTACATGGCATTCTCTACCAGTCAACCTAAATTTATTTGAAAGAATAATTAAATGGGGCGCAAAAAAGAGACATTAACTAAACATTTTCAAACACATTTAAACCTAATTTTAGTAAGCACCTCCAACCCCTATTGGGTTGGAGATGGGCTTACTACCTATCATATTGTGGGACTTACCTAGTGTCTTCAGCTAATCATGAGTACCCTAGATGCACCTCTGCACAGATTTTGGGGATGTGAGCGTGAAAATACTTTTCACTATTCTTAATAAACTTTAGTCTCTAAGATTTTCACAATAATGAAAAAAAAGGAAAACTAACGTCATGTATTTAATTCTCAAGTAACATATTACATAACACAACGTAAGACTACATTTTCAAATCGAATCCCGAAACAAAACCTTAATAAAATAACCACAATATTTTTGTTGCGATCAAACAATGCAATAATCAATGCTTATTTAAACGGCCAATTACATTTTACTTACCATGTGGTTTAGAATAATTTTAGTCCTTTTCCGCTTGAAATATATTTAATAACATACTATTTGCAATTGCACCTGCGGGGAAACCCCATAAGTAGGTAGGTACATACCTAATAATTCAAATGAACCAATGTTGATAAATGATTGTACTGTGTTATACTATTAAGTTACAAAGAAATAACACTTATTTGAAAAAAAACATACTAATATTATAAATGCGAAAGTCTGTCAGTCTGTTGCTCTTTTAAGGCAAAACCAATTTAGACAAAGTTTGAACTGCATACATATTCAAACATAGCTTAATGTATTTAAAAAATCAACTCCCCCAGAACCACAATAGGGGATGAAAGTTTGTATGAAAAGCTTATCTATTCTACGCTGACGAAGTCGTGGGCAAACAGCTAGAATCGTACTATTGCTGTCAACATTTGCATTAAGTAAGTACAAATGTTACTTAAACATTTGCATTAATTTTTTTTTAATTTCAAACAAAATCTAAAGAACTGTGTAACACATACATAGCTCATGATTGCTGCTCAAGCGCAACACTTCTTATGGTAATTTATTGTAGTAGAATATGAAGTAAAACTTCAAGCAAACTGGGGATACTGAATCGTGTGAGATATTGCAGCAACTTGCCTGGCAAAGGGTCCTCCACTATACTATACTATGTATATGACTTTACCCGCTGTAGTTAAGGCTATAATTTACATTGGTTTGAAGTTGGACATCTAAACGACATCTAAAACGGTTTGGTTTGTACATAATTATGAACTTTCGTTATAGATATATTCGTTATTACATTTAATATTTGAAACAGATTCCCTCACAAATATGTTACTAGGATTTTAAACATTATACGTTAGTCATTAGTGATCCTCTTGCTGACTTGTCTATTCACGATAAAGAAAACTTATTGCTCAAGATGAATTTTTAATAGATTGATGACAGGTAATATCAAAGATTTTTTCAAAACCAAATTAGTGTGACGACTGGCTACCTATGGTAAAAAATGGACTTAATACTAAAACAACTCCAGCATGTTATTAATTCCTGAGCTATCTACTGTAAAGCAGGATAAGTAAAATTGGTTTTGCTACCTCTTTTGAGGCAACACATTATTAGGTCTCTTGTGAAAGTATTTTGTTACGTAAGACGTCCGAAATTAGAAAAATGCAATAGGTATGTAAGTTCTATAACAAGTTCAATCATTCATTTTTTATTATAGACTAGCTGTTCCGGCGAACTTCGTTCCGCCCGTTCAGTTTGAATGGCAAAAATTAAAATGTCGTCTTTCCTAGTTTTCTCGTTGTTGTAAGGGATAAAATTTACCCCATGTCCTTCTCCCGATTCTAAGCTACCTCTCCATCAATTTTCAGCCTAATATAATAATAATAAAAAAGGTTTAATCATCACTTTATTTTACATACATACATACATACATATCTTCACGTCAAGTCCCTTACGAGGTAGGCAGAGAGTATCGAGTGACTTTATTTCATATACTTATATAGACGATTCATCTATTCAGGGCGGAGATAAATCCAACGAATCAAAAACCATGAAAATTGATCCAGCAAATCTCGAGTTATAACTATTGTAACAAACCCAACTTTGTTTTATTATGCACATTTTATTGTAGGTACAGTGGTCGAACTGGTTAACGTTGGTCACTTGACACTTAAAACCCTCTGCCTATCCAGCAGGCTGCAGAGGGCGTGAAGACATGTACGTGCAAGACTAGTAAGTAAGTATACTGAATGTTGCAATATCTGCAATTAATGTAATAATCTGTAAATCACATACCTCAGCACCCCTTTTCAACTAGAGGGGACACGAGGAGCAGACAAGGGCGGTGGGCGGTTTGGACCACGTAGAGCCCGCGTAGGAGGGGAGTGGGCAGTCCATCTTGCCCACCCAGTCGAGATGTGGTTGCTGCAGGTACGGTGGTGCCTGTAGCCACTGGAACTCCGAACTTGTGCAAGCTGTGTCTCCGTGCGATATGTGGCCCCCTGTTAAGAGGGGCTACCAGGAGTAGATCATTAGATCCAGCGCCACCGGGGTAGTGCAAGTTTGCGAAAGCGTCCCTACAACCTCGGTACCTGGCAAAGGGGAGGACACCTAGTGGTTTTAGTCGATAAGAGTCCGACATAGCCCGTCACTTCCCTTCAAAGTGGCGGGTATCTGTGAGGAATTCCACACGTTAAAAAAAAAGACAAAATTTATTAAAATGTGTCCTGATTCCCCTTTTTATTCGACTGCACCTATATATGCAATATACAGAAATCACTCTTCTCCAGTTAATTACAAGTATAGTTAATGCGTGGCTTACTAAAATTAGAAAGTTCACAGCAAATAACATAGGAACATATTATTTTGTCAACTGAAAAGATTTGACTGATGTGATCCTTAAGTCTTTGTTTCATGAAAAGCAGAAACGGTCTAGCTGTCCAGTGATAGGTTTGACTTCTTGAGGTCCCTAGTTCCTCTGCCTACTTCTTCGGGTATAAGGACATGAAGATACTAACTATTCTTAGGTTCTCTCTATTCAACACATGAAGTTGTTGAAGTTTTATCACCTCCATGAGGTAAGGTCACATACAAAGTTTAAAGTTAGTTTTAGGTACCCATGTTTTTATTTTATAAAGTTATTTTACTGGTGTCATTATTAATTTGTTATCTTTCTACGGGTGTAATAAATTTTCTTTAAAATATACTAACTTTACAAATATGGTTAAACTTTACCTATAACTCTTCTGCAATAGTTTTCGCAGGAAGAGCCTGATTCTTAGTCTACTCGAAACCATAAACATCAGTGGTTTGACAGTCCACAAAAGCTATCATTGTAAAAATGCTTCGATTTCAAACCGAACCTGAGTTTTGTCGCACCATTTCCATCGGTTTTAAAAGTAGCCAAAAAATATTTTAATATCTCTGGAGCGAAATAGTTTTTAGAGATTGAAATCAAAATCACATATTTTGATTTTAAAGCGAAAATGAGGATATCAGATTAAATCTCTTATACATTCACGTTCATTGAAGAATGTTTTTTTTTTACACACTTTATTAGTATATTTTTATTTCTTCGTTCTAAGTATAGCTATAGTTAATTGATTTGTACACGATGCCTTCCATTTTATTTTCACAGCTTAATTTTTTTTTTGGGTTGGCTGGAAGAAATTTCTTTAGTTAGAGATAAGCTCGCCTTTTGTTCATTTTTAACTTCTCGTGTATTTTAGTTTTTGTGTGCAATAAAGTGTTAAATAAATAAATAAATGTTTAACTATAATTTAAAAAAACTCCACGGTTTTTTACTAACTTCGCGAATTTACCTTTCTTCATACCGCTGTGAGTAATATTTTTCTGTGCTTCATACTGTTTGCTGGTAGGATAACAAAAACATGAGAGATTATATCTAATACTAATTAAATAAAAATCAGTATCACATATTATTTAATTTATTATAATTAAACCTTACATTATTGGGGCCGAATTAATATTTTTACAACTTAAATTACTTGAGATGGCATTATAATTATAATATCAGTCAGAATCACAACTGTTAACTTTACTATCGTAATCGAATAAGATTGTTTTATTATACACTAATAATTTCCCTGTGGAGCAACATAGATGACGTAAATTTTTTATATTATTAATATTTAAATTCATACATGACATAATATAATTATAGTGTAGTGCTACATTTTTTTTACATTTAAGAAATTATATGTAGGTAGTGTGGGTAATGTTTTATTTATTGATTTAATGTACTTTATAAGCATTATTATTGAAAAATATTAGCGTTCTGGACTTCTTCTACACATAAACTATAAGTGTGCCAAATTTCATCCATTCGCGCAATTTTCGTAAAAAGGAGTCCAGTGTTTTGGCATCACGTATTAATATATAGATACTTTACGTAATTTAATAGATATATAAAAAATCATAACTTTTAGACTATTTGACAAAAAGTGCAAAAAAGTGTCCATATGCAAAAAATACCCGTGATAACAAAAATGAAATAAAGTATTTTTAAATGTGGCAAGACTCAATTACGCTAAATTTGTAAAGCTATGTAACAGTAAATATTTTTCTTTATGTCAATTTTAATCAAAATCCAAAAAACTTAAATATACTGTAACATTCAAAAACACGTACTATATAATATTTACAATTTAATTTTAATATTTTAAAATAGCGCTCCAGGCGACAATTTTAAACTATGATTAATAAAAAACATTAAACATTACAAAATATCAGATAAATTAATTTTAATTATTTTTTAAATTAATAAATTAATTTTGTCGACTGAAAGACCACTGATTTTGTGTTTAAACTAATTTGGTTTTTATTTTTGTGAAACCACATTAATAATAAAAAACAAACAATATAAACATGACCTTTATGATAAATAAAATTCTCTTTTTGCATGAAAAAGGTAATTTTTTTAATTAACAATTTAGTAACCACTTTTAATAGCTTAAAAGTCGCATCTTAAGGCAAATTTTAAATTAATAATACTAGAAGTATTATTGTTTATTACACTATGTTCAGTTAAAAAAGTCATAAACTGGAAGCAATTTAAAAGACAAATATCATCTCAATCTTTATCTTCTATCTTCTTCAAAATATGTTCAAAATCAACTTGATGTTTTTTTAAAAGTTTTATTTCTGAAATTATAAAAATAATTGTTTTTTTTGACATCACATGAAATTTAACAAAGGATAAAATATAACATTATAAGATACTTGAATATTTATAACAATTTACCAATTTAGATATTTATAGAGCAATTTATCTCAAATTTATTATTATTCGTAATAAATAAATACAAGTTTGTATAAAAAGCGAACTTCAACATACATTTCATCATTTTCTAAATACATTTTATTCCAAATAAAAAGTAAAAACATAATACAAACCGCTCTTTGAGTAGAACTAAGACAGTTGTTTATATTATATTTTTCTTAATTCAATTATTTTTAACCCCCGACGCAAAAATACGGGTGTTATAAGTTTGACTTGTCTGTCTGTCTGTGTGTCTGTCTGTCAGTGGCATCATAACTCCCAAACGGAATGCAGTGATTTCAATTTAGTTTTTTTTTTGTATCAAAGGTAACTTATGTGCGAGTGTTCTTAGACATGTTTGATAAAAATCTGTTGAGCCGTTTAAAGTTGTGGGGGGTTAGAGTGGAGAGATTAAGCGAATCTTTTAAAGGGAAATAAGATTCTTGTGTCGGGGGTTTTCTAAATTTTTAATTTTATTTTCTATTATATTTCAGAATATAGACTTATTTGACTATTTGCACGACCAACATCAACTTCAGTTTGTCATTTAGTCGACGATTTTAAAAGCATTATACTAAACTATTACTAAGATTTGCAAACAGATTTCGACTTTACGATTAATTAGGCCGGTCGACTACTCGTTGCTTGTGTTACATTAAGCTTAGTGTACACTGCACAACTTTTTAATTTAGAAAAAATCTTCCAATTGTGTACTTTCTTATCCGATTTCTACTTGCCTTATAATAACCAGTCATTCGAAATATAACGTTATACCAATAACTATTCTTTCCTAAAAGTAATATGGCCTGTTTATCATCATCGTTTCGATATTGAATTACAACAATATTATAAACAAATTTTAATTTTTTTATTACAATCAAACAGTATAACAGTGAATACTAAGCTTTATTAAAATTTAAAAATATTCGCGATACTTTCATATTAATTGACAAATTTTATATAATATTTACAGTTATATACAAAACACTGAGATGTGAAAGTAATATAAGATAGCAAAATTATCTACACTTTTAAATTTTAGCACACATTAGAGTATTTCAATTTATTAAGAGAATTTTTTTTAATGAAATATGAAACTCGACCTCTGGCATAAACACGATCAATTGGCTAATCTTCGAATCTTGTATTCTATGACTATTATATTACATTCTTCGACACACAGCTTTTTTCATACGATTCTGTAGATAGCTTTGTCAATTCAGTATTCGACGGTTAGTCGATAGATGATCATGCTAGAGGTTCGAAATACTGACATTTTGTTTTTCTATAGACTAAATCGATCCAACTATTATCCGTTACATCATAATATATTTTTTATCGACATACATATTTTTACGTAACGACGTTAGATGATCAATCATTTATATAATATGGGAATTCGCTTCTTATCATTACAGACACAAATAAGTTTAAAATATAAATTCTTTTTTATAAACGAACAGGCAAAAATACCATGCACTATTTTATTTGTTTTTAATTATAAATAATTTTCACATTAACATAGGAACAGGTACAAAAAAGTTGTTATAAGTATACTAACTATCTAAATTGATATGATCAGAAATACAATTATCTTCTAGCCGCCTTATTCCAAAACGAGGTCTAAAAATAGTACCGAGTTTAGTACCAGGTTTAAGCCATGAACTATCAAAAAC
>NJDC01001549.1:228544-275090 GCA_002245475.1 Calephelis virginiensis
TAGTTATATAAAATGGTTGTATTGATAATTATATTTTTTGGTATTCTATTTAATAATATGCTGTTGGTCCGGGCTCCTTTGTAGAATAGACCATCTGCCTTCCTTGCCAGGCAGCCCGTAAAAGGCGAGCATAGGCTCACCGTCGCTAACACCGTGCCATCTGACTAGGTAGTAGAATTTAGCAGCGATTCGCCCGGATTGGTACCACCGCCTTATCTATTCCTGCCGCCATAACGTCATGACGTGTTCCGGTTCGGAGGGTAAGGTAGCCGGTAAACTTACTTTTGCTCGAGGCCTAACATCCCGGCCTCAGGTTGGCAACGGACCATTACCACCTTTGGTGTCTCTAGGCGACGTGAATTTCTTAACATTAGGAAATCCGTCTGCTTGTTGTGGAAGGCATTCCAATATCAGAAAAAAAAAGCCTCTAAAGCGATTTAAATAAAGCTAAATCCTGAAAATACATTTTTTATAATTAGTCAAGAGGGACGTCGCGTCGGTTCTTTACAGTGTTGAAGTTGCCAATCTCTTTTGCGATTCAAAAGGATCATTCAATAATTCTACCAGCTCCATCTACCAGATCAGCTCCAGATAATTCTACCCACTTTAAATTTGTACCTACTCTAACCTCTCACTACTAAATTATGATCAAAATTAAATAATTGCTTTGTGATCTGCTAACGATCATGAAAGGATTCATACAGCAGCAGATACAACATTTTTGGTCACAAGCGTTCGAATAACTTTCCGTTTTTTAATAACATCCGTTACTGTTATACATATTATATAATATTCATGTAGTCTTGATACTTTCTAAGAAACGTCAGAAATGAAGCAGCAAGCAATTTTCCACATGACAGCGGAGGTTGAGGAAATGATCCAGTAATGACGGGGCAAGTGGCTCTAATTTGTAAGTCGTGACCACAGGACGGTAATAGCATCATTCGCTCCGGTTTTTGCCGCGTTTAATGACTCCTTGTCAAAATTATGTTGATGTTGCATTTTGTACCTAATCAATAAATTCATATCTCTAGTATTAAATAAATATTTACCATGTTTTAAGGGATGCCCCCTTTTATTAATTAACTAGCTGACCCGGCAGACGTTGTTCTGTTACATTTTTAATGTGATTTTAGTAAAAAAAAGGGGGTGAGTCACCCTTATCACTTAGGGTATGAAATATAGATGTTGGCCGATTCTCAGACGCACTCAATATGCTCACAAAATTTCATGAGAATCAATCAAGACGTTTCAGAGGAGTTCAATCACGCACACCGTGACACGAGAATTTTATATATTAGACTAGCTGAACCGGCAGACTTCGTTCTGCTTTAATGTGATTTTAGTAAAAAAGTGGGGGTGAGTCACCCTTGTCACTTAGGGGTATGAAAAATGGATGTTGACCGATTCTCAGACCTAATCAATATGTTCACAAAATTTCACGAAAGTCGGTCAAGCCGTTTCGGAGGGGTTCAGTCACGCACACCATGACACGAGAATTTTATATATTACATGAAAAAGAAACAAAAATTACAAACGTAAGATACCTATAAACTCTTGTGATTTTTACTTGGTATCCTATTCTTCACTATTAAAAATTAAAATAATTGTTTTACTATACAGTAAATAACAGAATAGGATACTATTCTTCACTATTAAAAAACATAATAATTGTTTTACTATACAGTAAATAACAGAATAGGATACTATTCTTCACTATTAAAAAATATAATAATTGTTTTACTATACAGTAAATAACAGAATAGGATACTATTCTTCACTATTAAAAAATATGATAATTGTTTTACTATACAGTAAATAACAGAATAGGATACTATTCTTCACTATTAAAAAATATAATAATTGTTTTACTATACAGTAAATAACAGAATAGGATACTATTCTTCACTATTAAAAAATATAATAATTGTTTTACGATACAGTAAATAACAGAATAGGATACTATTCTTCACTATTAAAAAATATAATAATTGTTTTACTATACAGTAAATAACAGAATAGGATACTATTCTTCACTATTAAAAAATATAATAATTGTTTTACTATACAGTAAATAACAGAATAGGATACTATTCTTCACTATTAAAAATATAATAATTGTTTTACTATACAGTAAATAACAGAATAGGATACTATTCTTCACTATTAAAAAATATAATAATTGTTTTACTATACAGTAAATAACAGAAGTTGTAGCCGTGCGAAAAACAAAAACAGGTTAGTCGTTTCGACGACAAGGTGTAAAAATGAAATACAGCAACCGAATCGAAAAAAACGATACACAGTACTAGCGGATTATTACCTAAATAATAATAATCCGCTAGTACTGTGTTAAACAGTACATAAAATATTCGATTCCAATTTCCAATTTGCACGAAATCGAGATTCAAGAATAACCCTACAAGTATTCTTGCTCTCGTTGCACTTTACAGCAACATCAGCAATTAAGTAGCAATCAATTTTCCACCTGACAGCGGCGGTTGCGGAAATGATCCGGTAATGACGGGGCAAGGCTTTAATTTGTAAGTCGTGACCGGTGTAGGACAGTAATAGCCACCCGCATCATTCGCTCCGGTTTTGAAGCACCTAATGATTCCTTTCCTGACTGCTGTTTCGTTTCTTACTGGATAAATATGTGTTGTAGAAACTTTTTTATTTTACGAATTTCGTTCCTTCCATCCAAGTTTTTTAGGCATTTAAGCTGACCTTAGGTAATAAATTGCACCTGCTTTTACACGTGTAATTTTACTTACTTTAATTTCATAAACTAAAACGATTAATATCTACGTCATTTACATTTATAACTTTTTTGCATTGAAACGAACTTTTTCGCGGTTCCGTGTATTTAAGCAGGGAGGAGGGGCATGTCGATATGTCAGGTGTGTCTCTACACACAGGTCTGTACCAGAGCGGTTTCATGGACATCCAACCATCAAATCTCTCAGGTTTTATCCAATTGGTGTAAATAGTCTCCGAAACTAACGTGATTGTATGAAAATATTAATGTAGGTTTGTTGAGAGAAATAGGTAGGTCTCTAAGGTTCGTGACACTATGTATAAAAACAGTTAACCGAAATGATTAATACCCCTTTTTCGCAGCTAAAACTGACAAATTTTGAACAATCGAACGTTAAATTTCTGCATAAACTATAACATCATTCAAGGTACAACTGTAAATTGATATTGAGGGCGATTTATATTATCTATATCACTTATATTAACCTTGCGCATACCTTCACGAAACATTACCACTAAATATGTAATACTCGTGCTAGTATAAACAGTGTACTTAAATTATTATTTAGCACTCATTGAAAGAAGATTCACTACCTATGGATTATGATTTACACTTGCATTTTTTTAACTATTAAGATAATGATTTAGAGTGTTTTATAAGATTAATTTCCAAGCAAGCAGGCGTGTTACCTAAAGGTAAGAAACAACCTATAGATACTAGATGTTAATGGTACGTTGCTTTTGTAGGTCTGGCCGAGATTACCACATGTGCAAGGCTTTCGCCTGCCCTACACGGGATGGTACCAATGCGCACAACCTGCCGCCCAGGTTGTTAGTATGCACTCTTACCGATATGCTATTATTAAAATATTATTTAAAGAAAATGTGGTATTTCCAAGTGTCTAAAAAAATTTTGTTTGGGATTGGAGATGTGACCGGTAGACGATAGGATTGCCACCTATCGCATCGTCGGTGCCCTGGTTGTGCCTCTGCCTACCCGTCCGGTATGGGCGTGAAGACACTTATTTCTTGATGGTAAGTAATATACGACAACCATGTATATATCCAAGAAAATAAATGATACTTTGTTGTTAATCTGAGGAAAAGCTTGCCAGCACTACTCTTATCTACGAACTGGCACATGACAGTAGCGAGTACTGACGTAATATTATGGCGGCAAGAATATAGAAAAATGATTCTAGTATTCATCGCAAATTCAAAGTCCGAGCTGCCTAGTGGACATTTGGCCAGTATTCTATAACGGAACCCAGGCCAGAATAAAATGTTCAAGTAAGATTTTTTCATTATGATACTAAGGGCCCGCCCCGGCTTCGCATCGTTATGAAATATACATATAAACCTTCCTATTCAATCACTTTATCTTTTTAAAACTAACGGCATCAAAATCCGGTGCGTAGTTTTAAAGATTTAAGCATACAAAGGGACAGAGGAAGCGACTTTTTTTTATACTATATTTTTTTTTATATTATTATTTCAAATGAACAAAAACACGGTTTCTCCTGACAGTAAAGGCATCAGACAACAATGGCCTTTAGACACCATACATATCATAAACGCTACAATGTCGCATGGTCGGAATGTTATATCTGTTATGAACGCCTATCACTTACCCTAGTATAGGCGGTGATATCGCATGGTCGGAAAGTTATATCTGTTATGAACCCCTATCATTTACCCTGCCCTCCGAAACGGAAAATTAAACTATGATAGGTAAGGCGGTGCATCCCAGGGGAAGTTGCTACACACAACTCTACAACCAGTAGTCTTATTAGTTACGACTAGAGGATTCGATCCCGGTCGATTTTTCTAATCCCGGTATTTAGGGATTATCTACAGCTAATCCCAGGAAAATTCCGGGATTGTATTGGTGAACTATTACTACAAAATTATGCTTATTCTGATAAACTGACTGGACAAACACTTACTACAAATTTGCCTAGTTTTTTTATTTTTTTACAACTCAAAAAAATTAACTTCTTAAAACTTATTCAAAATTACTACAAAATAGACTATATGCTAAAAAGATGTCTATAGGTACTCATATTTTAAATTAAATAAACTACACTGACAAAACATCTTTATCTTTTTTATGTCTGACACAAAAACTTTCTTTTGAGAATGACACTGTTTTCTTCTTAATATTTTATTGAAATGAAAAAAACATTTAAGTATATACACATTTAAGTATCTCGCTAAAAAGTATTTATATTTGATATAAACATAACCTCTTAAGCCTAGAGAAAATAACATTTGTTATTTTTCATCTTTATTCACTGACACATTAATGATTATTATTTTTTAAAAAATCATTGATTATCACCAATCAACAAAAAGTATCAATAGTTACACGACGTAAAGCGGTTTTTACACGTAATACTGTGATAGCGGTCGTTAGCAATTACAAATGAAATCAGCAGCGTATACAAGATGGCCGTCAAAACGTCAAATGAAAGTAAGGACGTTCCATTTCACGTACATTTATAATCACATTTTTAAAAAACTATAAATCCCGAAAATCCCGGGATTTATGAAATTTAATCCCGAAAATTTCGAGACTAAAATATGACCGAAATCCTCTAGTTACGACCTATTTACCTATGCTCGCATCTTACGAGCTGCTACACAGATCCGGAACAGCACAAAGACGGGTGGCTTTAATAAAAATTAGCTATTGTATTTTTTTAAGTTATTTGAAGGCAAACAAGCAGACGGATTTCCTGATGGTAAGAAACTCACGCCGCCTAGAGACACAAAAGATGGTAATAATACGTTGCCAATCTTAGGCCGGGATGTAAGGCCTCGAGCAAAAGTAAGTTTAACGACTGCCTTATTCTCCGAACCGAAGCAGGTCAACGGCAAGCGCTGACGTTATGGCGGCAGGAACAGGTAAGGCGGTGGTAACAATCCGGGCGAGACGCTGCAAAACTCTACCACCTATTCAGATGTCAGGTGCTAGTGACGGTAAGCCTATGCTCGCCTTTACAAGCTGCCTGGCACAGGAAAGCAGATGGCCTATTCTGCAAAGGAGCCCGGACCAACACGGAGAAAGACTTGACAAAGATACAGTATTTGTGACTATTTAAAACTATTCTACATGGTAATGAATACATTACTTACAGAGAGAGATAATTAATTTATTATTCAATATTCTATTAACATTCGATGCACTCGATTGTATTATTCAAGCTGGGGTGTGTAATGAGATTTCTAAGTACATCATGCATGCGTTATGATTTATGATCTAAGAACCCGCACGCAACACTAACTTATTAAAAAAATAATATTTCGTTCCTCACGCCTCATTGCTACAAATATATTGAATAGGTATACCTACGGTTAAAGTGAAAACATAACGCCTAGTTACAATGTCAGATTTAATGTAGACATACCGTAAACTTGGGGTGAGTTGTTACAAATCGTGCGTTAACGTCAAAAGTGACGATTTTATAAGACTAGCGGCCCGCCCCGGCTTCGCACGGATGCCAAATATACATATAATCCTTCCTCTTTAAACAATTTATCTATTAAAAACCGCATCAAAATCCGTTGCGTAGTTTGAAAGATTTAAGCATACAAAGGGACAGAGAACGCGACTTTGTTTTATACTATGTAATGATGACAAGTCAACCCGTCATTCATAAGAACCTTCTCCTAACAATAACTAACACAACAAAAAAGAATTAGCAAAATTAGTTCATACGTACAGGCGTGATGCTAGGACCACGCGAAATGGGATTCATTTATATACATATAGATATAGATAACACAGACATGGCATGTTAAAAAACATCAAGTTTTTTAACATTAGAATTTAGATCAATATTTTCATAACTAATTATGGAAATACACAATGGTTTTAGAATAGGACGTATATCGTGCTCTCAGATACAGATTCGCGATCATAATATTTTGTATCCACTTTAAAACGATATTTTTGGAAAAAACATTAGACATATTACGTGCTTTGCTTCCAGGCGGCAGTTTTTTAACCTCTAACTACAGATTAAGTAATTATTCTGCCGTTGTGTGAAAAACATACGAATACGACGACGTATAATACGACGTTGTGGACTATAACGGGGGATTTAAGTTTATATAAAAAAATATTTTACGCTGTTTTGAAAGTAAATTTATACGCTGACAAAGTAGCCGGTTAACAGATAGCAATTATTAAATTTAAAAGTAGAAACTATGATTTCACTGCATTACAGTTTTAGCCCTTTCATTGTATTCAAGATTACGCCGTATCTAAGGAATTCGCCTTTCTAACGTTTTTCATATTAGATTTAATGTTTCTCTAAATGATTTATGATAAACAAGCTGTTCCGGCGAACTTCATCTCACCCGTTCAGTTTGTATGGATAAAAAGACGAGTTGCACTCCGGGAGTGCCGGCAGAAGTGAAAACTTGAATATTAACTTGATATTAATTTGATATTTTGGCATTCCAAAATATCAAAAATGCAAAACGTTATAAGGGAATAACTTTGCACGAATTGCTTTAAATATCAGTATGAAAGTACTGTCATTTATGCAGAAATAATATTATTTTCATATTAATAACCTGCGTATGGCTTGACAAAAACTTGCTAAAGTAAGACTACGTGATGGCTAGGAGCGTCGTCATATTATCTGTATAACGAACATTGCTCGTTTACACATAAAGCTTATTTTCAAGATGGAACAAATAGAGCAATGTCTGTTGATATTATAATTATCTGCTATCATGTAGGGGTCGCAATAACGAACCATTGACGCAATACCGGTATTTTCAGTACTCACTCTAGGAAAATCCTGGTAGTCCGGTGTTTTCGGTATTTTCGGGATTTGTACAGAATCCCTAAATTTTATTGCGTCATCTTGCATATGATGTAAATTTAGTTTATAACTTCAGAAAAATAACAAAATGTCACTTTCTAAAGAGAACAATTTTTAACTGGTTAGAAATCTTAAACATCAAACTCGAGAAGAGCTAGACCGACTTGGCTAATTTTGATTTTGAATTATTTGTGGAAGTCCAGAAAAGGTCTAAATAATAAGAAAAAAAGGAAAAACTGTGCGGAAACTAGGAAAAACAACATTTTAAGTTGTCCCATACAAACAGAATGGGCGGAACGAAGTTCGCCGGGATAGCTAGTTATTTAATAGTAAATTAATCTAGGCTTGATTTTCTAGAACTTTTGAAATAATAATATTTTTCTTTTTAACATTGCCATAGGAGGCCTAAACAATAAAACCTTTATTTAGCTTTAAACTAGTACATTTAAGTAATGAGTACTATATTTATAAAAACAAAATTATAACACTTAAATACCTAAATTAATCAATATACGACAGCAGAGTAGACAAAAAGTACTAAGAATAATTTGTTAACAGGTATACGTATGTAATAAAAAAATGCTTAACCTTCCGCAATTTTTTGATTGTCTGTGTATAATGAATGTATATTTATAGCCAGATTGTGCCAATATTTGTCTTTGATCCTTTGAAGTAATAAAAAACTGAAATGAGTCTACATTTCAGTTTTTTTCAGGTAAGTTATTAAAGCTAGTAAAATAAACTGTCAATTACCACCGCCTCACCTATTCCTGCCACCATAACGTAGTGTTTGCCGATGACGTGGGCAGGTTGGAGGATAAGTTAACCGGTAAATTTACTTTTGCTCCACCATTACCACCTTTGGTGTCTCTGGGCGACACGAATTTTTTAACATCAGGAAAATGGTTTTCTTATTCGTCTTTCAATATTATAAAAAAATATATTATACTGAATACCGAACATCCCGGTTTTAGCGAAATTAAAACCGGTATTTCGAATACCTATGTTTGGTCCAGTATCCCGGTATTTTCGGTATCCGGGATCCCGGTTTGCGACCTACTATCATGTTGTCTTGTGACAATGTAGTGGTAGGAGGTATATTGCATCGTATTATCCATTGCGAATCCAATATTCTTCGGAAATATGTAAGCATTACAAAAACAACAATGAATTCAGATGTTTTATTTTAGATCTCGCGCCGTCTTATTCGCGCATTCGCCTTCCGCCGTCTTACGTTTTGACGATCTGACGGGAGTTTAGAAACTTTTACCCATTCCAAAAAAGTGCGCAACGCCGCTAAAGAAGTTTTCAATTCAAAAATTGTTGTTTTTTTTTCTATTTTCCTCGCAGTCGTCAGGAATAAAAATTATCTGATGTAAGGACATTAACAGGCGAAGGCTCCTGGTTCGAAGCTACATCCTTATCAATTTTCAGCAAAATTGAATCAGCCGTTATTGGGTTATAAATAATGTAACCAACACGACTTTCTTTTATTATTCAAAGATTTGAAAAAAAGTATCTTCACACCCGTATACTCGATAAAGTTCGCATTTCAGTTCATCAGTTGTTGGTAGCTAGCAACAACTATTAGCACAAGATACTTAGTTCCTAAATATTATGCGATAGGTAACAATCCTATCGCAAACCAAGCAATATCCAATCCTGGGCAATGTTGTTTTGATAATGAAATTGAAAACCATATTAGTGATTTGCCTAATCCGGTAATCGAATCCGAGACATCATGTAGCTTACGCTAGCATCGGAAAAATAGACCAATAATTAATTCACATTTACGGTAACAGCACGCGATTGGAACCGGGCTAAGGCTGCGTTTTAGTTTTTAGCACGATATCAATTCTTGGTGTACTTATCTAATAAGAAATATAAATATCAATGAATGCATTCATTTAAAAAATCTATATACATATTTATCCAAATTCGATTCGCAAAAACGCCATGAAAATATATTATTCTAAAAATCTATTCGATTGACAAAAACGCCATTAAGTGTCTATGTAGGCACCCCCTGGCGGCAACATAGTTGTAACGTAAATGATAGCGCTTACTTGGGCGGGCCACCCTTGTCGGGTCTACTACACTAGTCACAACGCATTGCAAAGATCACTTAGGCACGAATCTTTGCGTTGCTCCATACAGAATGAATGAAAGCGATTTAGGCGGATTATAGCGTCGCGATGCGGCCCGTCAAAATTGTGCGCAATCCTTAATATAGCAATAAGATATTGAGAAAAAGTCGTTACGATTTTTAAGCCTTTAGGGTGCCGAGTATCACGGTTTCTACAAACCTGCGTAGTTTATAAGTGTAGTGCCTCTTTTGAGAGATGTAAAAGAAGCCTTGAACGCCAAATTAGCAAAATAAAGGCTTAGTTTACATCTGTTATAATGGATTCAATTAAATGCCTCTTTTGAGACCAACACGCTGATTTCGGAGTCTCCTGACCCACCCTCGTACAAAACCCATACGATCTGATCTCGTTATGTCAACCTAAATCCATCCATATTCGCTTTATTACACCCATTTACCTCACATCTACAATCTACAATTATTTTCACTCACAGAGAGAGTGAGAGAGAATCGCATATTCGGTGCTTAAACGCAAAGTACATTTCTCACATTCCAGAGATCAAATTTTTCGCCCACTGGTCCCATTAAAATCAAATTCAATTGTATACTAACAATATAATTTTTAAAACTTTTTATGGACTTTTATAAACAGAGCGTGTAAAATAGAGGAAGCAACGAGTTTATTGGGGCAAAAAATGTCGGTCAAACAAGTCTGAAGCCCTTTGAACTGCGGGGCGTTGTTTGCTACACCTACGATCATCCCTGATTAGATTATACATAATTTATATACCTTCCTTTGCCGGCCAACGGTCGCAATGACTGGTAGCCTCATTTTATTAAAGAGCGCAGACCTCTTTTAACCAAATTACTAAAAGGACAAGGTTATATGTTCCACTGTTTTTGTTTCCATTGTAGCTGTTTCTTCGTCATTTATAAACCGACTTAAAAAATATATATTTTTATTTGAAAGAGCGTACTTCCCAGGTCCCATTGCCACCAAGTCTGGATCTGGTGATTAAATCCCAAGGAAATCGAGGAAAATATTTATTTCTTGTGTACGTAGATAATTTACTTTTTGAAATCGAAGTCGATTTTTTACAGTTACATTGCGAAAAAAATATGGTGTTATAAGGCAGTAGACTGCAGCAGCTGGTTACTCTGTTAACCTAAAACGTTCCTCCTTATCTGAGCGGGGTAAAAGTCATAATGTAAATTGGACTATCATTAGTTCAAGCGTAGTTCGATTTTCATCATAAGTCATCAGATCATCCTTTTTTGTCGTGTATTTTACAGATTGCACCGTATTTTTTATCATAAGTTGCCTAGTTAAGAAATGGCAGACATAACAACATTCAGTAGAAATGGACCAAATAACTTAAAATCCGGAATGTAGAGAAATATTTTACTGTACAGGGTCGGTGGAGGGGGTGATCGGACTGTGTACTAAATTCAAATTATATTGATATTATGAATACAGAAGTTTTTTTGTCTGTCTATTACGAATATTTTTTTATGATATTGGAAGGCAAACAAGCAGACGGATTTCCTGATGGTAAAAAATTCCCGCCGCCTAGAGACACCAAAGTTGATAATCGTGCGTTGTCAACCTGAGGCCGGGATGTTAGGCCTTGAGCAAAAGTAAGTTTATCGGCTACCTTACCCTCCGAACCGGAACACGTCTACGGCAAGCACTGACGTTGTGGCGGCAGGAATAGGTAAAGCGGTGGTACCAACCCGGGCGAGTCGCTGCGAAACTCTACCACTTAGTGAGATGTCATGGTGTTAGTTATGGTAAGCCTATGCCCGCACTTTACGAGCTGCCTGACAGGAAGGCAGATGGTCTATTCTGCAAAAGAGCCCAGACCAACTCGAGGAAATTTAAATGTCGATTTTTTAATGTAAATCAGGTTAGCGTTTACTGCAGGCAGTCGCCAACTAAGTCGACTGTACTATGTACTAGTAAATAGGTAATATACTTGTATATGTAGACTGGAATTGTGGAGCCACCTCGTTGGTCGAGTGGCTAGCGTACACGCCTAACTACACCGATCATCCGCGAGGCTCGGGTTCGATTCCCGACGGGGGCAGAAAAAAAATATAATTTGCTTACTTTGAGGTTAGATTCAATTTGTGTAACTTGTGCAGGGATTTTTGTTATTATTATATTAAACAATATATTATTTTCTGTTGAAAGTAGGGAAGGCGTGAATGATGCGAGGCTAAACTGAGGCTAATATCTTAATCGTCTAGTATACATTTATCGCCTTCCCTACTTTCCAAATGAGAATACAAGTGCGATTACTGACGACAGAATTTGCTAATGTTAAGGTACCGGAAAGTAAGAAAACTGCATTACAGGATTTTGTTACGTGTGTCATACACATACATACAAACACAACAAACATAACAAACAAGTACACGGCTCGCGTGATGGTAAGAGATAACCGTCGCCTATAGACATCACAGGTAAATGTCTTGTAGCCAAAGTGTTAAGCCAATTGTGCAAGTCTACCGGCTACTCTATTCTCCAGTCAGGCACATGACACTGTTCATTATGGCGGCAGGAATGGTAAGGATGGTAAGAGACAAGGGTTGTCTATAGATATCATAGATATAGTAGGTGCATCGCTGTCCTGTGGTCGGGACGTCAGGCCTTTTGTGCAAGTCTACCGTCTACCCTACCCTCCAAGCCGGAACATGACGGAGACATGGCGGCAGGAATGGGTAAGGCGGCGGATGCCTAACATGGCAAGAAACTGAACAGCACTCTACCCGTGGTTTTGACCTAATCATCTTCAAAGGCAAAGTGAAAAGGAACTTACTAACATAGTACATATCCGTCTCTGATTCCTGCCTCACTTCCCTATAGACCTGTCAGTCGATTTTTCCTTGAATTGATCGGTATCTCCATTGTAGATCATCTACCTCTCAGCCGTGCAAGTTCGATAGAGGCGACCATAGGTTAAATGGTTCATTAGCAACAAACTACTGGTGGTAGAGTGCAATCTTATAGTTTGCCCGGGTAAAATGCACCACTTTACCTTTTTCTGTTACCCATAATGAGTGCCATGCTCCGGTCCAAAAGAATTTGCACAATAGGCCCAACACCCTGCAGGACAGCGACGCAACTATAACATCACGGCTGTCCCTTACCATCCCTTCCTTTACCAGTGCCACTGCGGTGAAGCTGAGGAGTAC
Organism: Calephelis virginiensis; assembly: GCA_002245475.1. Classification (NCBI taxonomy): domain Eukaryota; kingdom Metazoa; phylum Arthropoda; class Insecta; order Lepidoptera; family Riodinidae; genus Calephelis; species Calephelis virginiensis. The sequence continues at coordinate 241,424 of NJDC01001549.1, forward strand.
AGAGACCACGTACTGTGGGACTGCGGTCTATACAGGGAGAAGAGGGCGGAGATGATAGGAGAGGTATTGTCGGAGCGAATATGACCGGTTTATTTCTCGGAGCTCGTTGCTAACCCAGCGAACTACGATAGGCTAGCGGACGCCTGGTTCCGCAATAGATGGCCTTTTTAGGCAGTACAATAGTGTTGGCTTGGCGAACAAGTATCCGTTACTTGTGCTGTCCACCCCAATTGGGGAGGGCTAAAGACCGCCCCTTCAGGGGAGAGTGTCATACAGGGACAAGAACTATGATTAGAAACAACTTGTAGGGAGAGAAAAGATACACGGGGAGGAAAGCCAAGAGTAGCAGAGCCTTGTGTATTCTCCCGATGATTCGTCCCCTAAAACCAAGAAGGTTGGAAGGGTATGGGAGGTGGTGTGTTGTCCCTTACCATAAGGAGAGCCGTGAGTTTGTTCAGTGTTTCATCTCATAAACAAGCACAATGTAATATAACCTAATGTCACACGTCATTACTCTGGAGTAAACAAGCCATAACGAGTGATAAAATATCGCACTGTGACGAGTTGCAACAACACTAATGTCCTACTTCGAATGTAGTGATAAATCATCGTACGTACACCTGTTCCTCTGTTTATGTCCCACGTAGTGCCAGCAATCGTGACCTCACGACGCCATAGAGGCCACTGAACCATAATGAACCAAAGCCGTGGGACTAAACTTGATATTTGAATAATTAATTGCCAATTAACTGCTTCACAAATTCTGTAATCTATTTAAATAATATAAAGGCGCATTTGTTAGTAGATCTACTCGAGAACTGCTGGACCGATTAAAATAATATTTAGTTATTTGTCTCAGCCAGGGATAGAGGACTACATACTAAAACTCTTGAAAAATTAAGACAAAAATGCGCACCGGAATAGCTAGTAGAGTACACATTCAGGTTTTTTTTAAGAAAGGTATAAAGGCGCATTTGTTAGTAGATCTACTCGAGAACTGCTGGACCGATTAAAATAATATTTAGTTATTCGTCTCAGCCAGGGATAGAGGACTACATACTAAAACTCTTGAAAAATTAAGACAAAAATGCGCACCGGAATAGCTAGTAGAGTACACATTCAGGTTTTTTTAAGAAAGGTAACCAGTTCTGCGCACAGTTTATAAATAAGATTGAGCTCCAATAGCCGTACTCAGAGACGTCAATTAACATTTAATCTATCATTAAATCACAATTTTGTTTAGAAAATGTTGACTTTATGACTAATTAAAAAATAATTGATGTCTCTTACGGCCTCACGTACATACATACATACATATCTTCACGCCAAGTCCCTTACGTGGTAAGCAGAGAGTGTCGAGTGCCAGATCTCACGATCCTGATAAACTTGTGTTGCTTGAATGTGAAATTCTTTCATCTGTCATTCTTTCCACTTGACTGAACCAGCGGAGCCCTTTCGCATTTTAACACCAACACTTTCTTTCAATCCCACTCTTCCTCGGATCTCACTGTTACGACTGTTGCCTCACGTAAGACATTAAACATATTTGAAGAAAAAAGAACTAAAGAAGAACAGGCTATCTTCTCTTTTAAAAGTAGGTATATTTGTCGGCCGCGAAACAGAAGAAGAATTGATCGAAAATCGTTGAATTTTTCACCATATGAAAGATGTGTACCAACATAAAATCTGTCATACTTCAGTTAGTAAAGTTTTGTAGAAATCTCAGTTAAAACGCGGACACTTCCTAATATGTTCATAATAATAAACCAACTAAACACTTACAAACTATTACGAGTATAATAGAGAGACCCTGTCCTCTATAGACAAAATTATGATTAGCTAATAATATAATCAACGAATATTTTAACATAAAGTACCTTTTTTGTTTTGTACGTAATTACCTAACAATATGTTCGACTAAAACTATAAAATTGACGTTTAACAATCGCACAATTTAGGCTGTGTAAAACAGAAAACAACAATATCCAATATAATTATCACGTCGCCAAAAATATGCACTTTTAGGTGTAACTCAAAACCACTTATTGGAGCTTGATTAAATTTATAATTAGTGAATTTATAATTTCTGCCTTTCGAAAAAAGAATCATCAAAATCTATTAATTCTAGGTCGAGTAAACGCGTAACAAACATAGCGATGAAATAATTACCTCCTCCTTTTGTAGTAGGTTGAAAACTGATCTGTTTATACAATTAACAGAAAAAAAATGTACAAGTTCTGGGACGTACATCAAAAAGTTTAAAAAAAGCTAGGATCATTATTAGGATAAAATAACTGCCGATTCTAAAAACCTATATCTAAGATAAGAAATAGGGCAACCATAGATCAGTTATTTCATACCAGATTTTACTAGCGGCTTCTCTCAGATTTAGGTCCTTAAAGAAGTACCTTATACATACAACTTTGTACAAACAAACTTACATTCGCATATAAATATATATATTTTTATTTACATATTATAAAATATAATGGTAGGGATGATCATCGTGACTAACCTAAACACTAATCCAAACAAAAACACTATACAATAATAAGTAAATATACAATCACATCTTAGCTTCACGTGGGTATGTACTAAATAGCGTGATATTTTACCATTAGCGTGATATTTCGATAAAAAGATTTACCTATTCAATACAAGTATCTCTTACCTGTCATGCTGTATCAAAGCTATGGAGCTGGCGACGAGATCGTCAAACTGTTTCTCGCTTGTAGAGCTTCCCTGTCGTTTGTGGTGTAGTGGAGTTGTTGTAGCTGATGATGTGGGGGTAAGAGACTTCTGGACCTCTGGGCTTAAAGCCTTCGCAAGGTTCCCGTTAGACTTGCTGCCAAACAAACGCCAGGATCCGCCAGCAGATGGTGTTTCTTGACTTTTTGACGAGGAACTACTTTTCCAAGGGAAGACTCCTCTGTAACAAAGAAACAACCTTTAAAAATATTTTGAAAGAATTATGTTATAGACTTATTTTTTATCATTGGTAAATAAAAATGCCAATTCTTTTAAGCACCTTCTAGGCTTGTAACAAGTTTTCTTCTCATAAAAAAGTGACAGAATCACTAATTTGATGCAAGAAAAATATTTCCTATCTTTTGTTGCCCTTTTCGTAATTTCATAGGTTCGTTATAACCTAAGTAAGTTCAAAAGGTCAAAGTATACTGTAGTTCCAGACTAAGTGGCAGTGAGATCACCTCGAAAGTGCGGTTTTCCAAATACAAAAAAAATATATAAAATCGATTCAGCAATGATGGAGCCATCGATTAACATATTATATCGATTTGGGTTGGCTGGAAGAAATTTCTGTGGTTAGAGATAAGCTCGCCTTATGTGCATTTTTACTGCTTCTGTATTTTGTACTTTTTTACATATATACATACATACATACATACATAATACATAAAAAGGAGTCAAAAACCTCCTCCTTTTTCAAAGTCAGTTAAAACTCCGATGGCGCCGAGAGCTTGTAAGAGACAGCCTGAATAAACTATGGACTAATACACGCTATTGTTGTATGTAGGCTCCCTCGTAAGCAATCTGCAGATATTGATAAAAAATCGCAACCTTAGATAATTATTATTATTTTATTTAAAACGCTCAATAGTATACAAAGGTGGACTTAATGATACAAAGCATTCGATACCAGTCAACCAACCTTTATTCGAAAGATAATTAAATAATTGTACATTGACAAAAATCAACGTCTCTAAAAACGGAAGAAGAGACCGTATAATATCCGAAGCAGACAGATATTCTTGCAAGTCGTATTGAAGGTTTTGTTTCCCCGTGATGGTCCGGGCTCCTTTGCACAATAGACCATCTTCCTTCCTGCCAGGTAGCTCGTAAAAGACAAGCAAAGACTTACCGTCACTAGCACCGTGACATCCTACTAGGTGGTAGTCTCGCAGCGGCTCGCCCGGATTGGTACCACCGCCTTGCCTATTCCTGCCACCACATTGCCGTTGACATCTTCCGGTTCGGAGGGTAACGTAGCCGGTCAACATACTTTTGCTAGAGGCCTAACATCCCGGCCTCAGGTTGGCAACGCACCATAACCACACTTGGTGTCTCTAGGCGTCGTGAATTTCTTACCATCCAAAATCCGTCTTCTTGTTTGCCTTCCATTATCATAAAAAAAAACAGTAACTTCTTAGGACACCGTTATATCAGTAGTCTGTCGACGTCTTAGTCTCACGTTCAAATTAGCTGTGATATTTTTTATAGAACTTTGTTAACTAATAGCATGATAATAGAACAATCAACATGTATGTGAATTGTTACAATTTCTCCCACTCGCGTCCTCTCTAAACTATTATCACACAATGTCGACATTCCTGATTAAAGGCGAATGCGCTCGCGCAGATGATAATACGTTTAACATTGTCGGCTTGGATAACGGTATTTTGTTACAAAATGTATGGAAACAAGTTTCTAGAGAACTTTATATTATATATTATATAAACTATTATTGCTTGTTCTTTAAAAAACTTAGAGTTAAAATTCTTTTAGAATAAATTATTACTTACATCCTATCCTAAACTTAGTTTAATAAATCACAAAATTCATCGTTTGCATTTGAAAGGACTTTGTAGTTAATTTATGTATAACTTTTGTACTTTTCCACAGACAGACCTTAAGTACATTTAACATAATATTATCTCCCGGTTTCACAGAATTACTATATACCTATATTTTATACCTAATTTTATTTATCTCTCGGGATTCTCTAAATAACGGGTAGAGTAATAAACAATTAAAATGAAGAACATTATAATGATCAAGCGGTCCTGTTTTGGACTTGACTTCATAAGGTCTCGGATCCCTGGGTCAGGCAACAAAAATAAAGTGTGTTTTTTTATATTTCTAGTTAAAAACATAACAAAACGTTGCTCGTGATCGGTTGGCTTGTCACCTATCGCATAGTAGGACTTTGTGTCTTCGGCTACTCCAAGGGTTCCCTGCTTGTACTTCTGCCTAACTTTTCGTAAATACGGGCGTGAAGATACAGCATAAGTAAAAAAGTAAGTAAGTATCTTCACGCCCATATCCCCGAAGAGGTAGGCAGAGGCACAACCAGGGCACCCACGACTAGCCGAAGACACTAAGTCCCACAATGTGATAGGTGGCAAGCCTATCGCCAACCGGTCACATTTCCAATCCCGACCAACATTTTTTTTATTAGAAAATTGGAAAAATCCAATTTTCTTTTTGTTGGCCGACCCGGGATTCAATCCCGGGACCTCATGCACTCACGTCCAACACCCGGACCGCTAGACCACAGAGGCGATACAGTATAAGTCTTTTATGAAATCATGAGCTTTTAAGTTTTTTCTGCCAGTGATTCACATCAAACGTGATTAACAATTGTAATGTCCTCTCCATAAATAATATAATAAAAAATAAATAATAATATCCGTCTGCATAAGTAGTACAACGTGCGTTACGCTTTACGCAAGCGCCAAAGGAATTTTGGCAAATGTCAACAACTACAAAGATACAAAACGTTTTTTATTAGTTATAATATTTGAAACACTAATACGAAACCTCAGCGAATTTCCAGTTCACTTGGTACTCAATTACTTACTCATTGTTTTTCTGCATTGACAGGAAATCTACTTTCACTTTGTTCGGAAGCAGATATTTTTAAGCAACACTACATAAACCACATTTACTAATACGAGCTCGCAAATAAAATATATCGAAACTTATGAATAATCAATGTGTAATATGTGTTGAGTAAAATGAATCCAGACGTACAAATATTGAAATTAGGGTCGTCGCAAACTAGCTGCGCGTTTCTTCAAAATCCACTTACAGTGGTGTTATAAGAAAAAATCTTTATACTGCGTATTATCCATCTTAGAATAATATATGTACAAAAACAGATGTCTTCTCAATTATAGAGGACACACATGTAAATGATGTTATTGCCTAATTAGAATATAAAAACTATTACTGCGTGCAATGCAAAAAAAAACTAAGTATGATTCCTCATGCGAAAGATGTTTATGTGCATATCTTAGCTCAGAAGATAGCATGTTACAGTGCACGGTTAAGATAAACATTCGACGTCTTACTGGGGCATACTGTACATGATGGTAAGAAATTCACGCCGCCTAGAGACGTCAAAGATGATAATGGTGCGTTGCCAACCTGAGGCCGGAATGTTAGGCCTCGAGCAAAAGTAGGTTTACCGGCTAACTTACCCTCCAAACCGGAACACGCTATGACGTTATGGCGGCAGGAATAGGTAAGGCGGTGGTACCAATCCTGGTGAGTCGTTGCGAAAGTCTATCACCTAGTCAGATGTCACGGTGTTAGTGACGGTAAGCCTAGCTTAGATTGGGTAGCTGTTATTTCTGAAGGGCTGTCAGATTGTTTTCCATTGGTATTTAAAAAAAAACAAACAAAAAAGAGATGATTTTATTGCATTTTTGGAATCATAAATTAAACATAGACCTAAAAATTTTATTTGCAGAAAAAACTAACGAATAATTGACATTTTGATAAGTTATCAACCATTAAGTATATGTGCGTAGACCATAACATTTATAGACAAACGTCATAAAACGTCACGTCGTGTCCTTCCTACTATTTACGTCGTGAATTATAAATATTGACTTGTACATAAGTCTTTATAATTTGTGATATTTACTGGAATGATATGTGCACAGAATTTTTAAACTTATCTCATATATCGTAAGAACAAGTTTTGTATGACACTTATAGGAGGAATAAAATTAAGGGACTTGATAAGTAATGTAGTTTAGTTTATATTTATTTGATAAGAACTCCACTCATTACGAAAATAACTTTTGCGTAAGTTATTATTAGTTGTGAATTTCTACTTTCAATTTATCATAAACATAAAATTCTCGTGTCACAATGCTCGTTCCCGTACTCTTTGGAAAAGGCTTGACCGATTCTCATGAAATTTTGTGAACATATTTAGTATATCCAACAGTATACTGTTAAATAATACTGTGGCTATAGCCAGCATCTGTTTTTTATACCCTTAATTGCCAAGGATATTTCAACCCATTTTTTTATTAAAATTACATTAAAAAATAGCAAAACAACGTCTGCCGGGTCAGATAGGATTATGTATGTATAAAAAGCACCCCCAGTTGTAGTGATCGCATCATACCTGAACGGAACAGTTTTGTTGATTCTTTTTTTGTCAGGGGAGCGTCAATTATTGTCAGGAGAAGGCTCCTATAAAAAGAAAAATGTAGGAAAATTGCAGGGAAAATTGGAAACTGTAAGTAGCTGTTAATGGTAAGCGATACGAAGTTCACCGGGATGGCTATTCTTACAATAAAATCTTCATTAATCAAAAACCAGAAGCAGTCTGCGGTTTTACTAAGTTTTTAATTTTACTTGTAGGTGTAATGTAAAAATATAATCGTAGTATCGGACAGAAATCCGCATTTTCTTTTCAAAAGACTCGAAAAAAAGAGAGTTAATAAATTCTACTGTAGGTTTTACTTGTGTGTTTGTTACGCAATTACTCGACCAAAAAGGAACAGATTTTGCTGGTTCTTGAAGATAGGTAATAATTCCAACGTGATTTCATGTAAATTTGCTCACGATCCGAATAGTTGTTTTTGAGTTATGTGTGTTTTATAATGAGCAAAATTTTATATATAGCTACACGACATCGTGACATGTGAAGATATTTTGCAGTTTAGCTCTAAAAGTCAAAACGTGCCTAAACCTTCGACTAACGGCCAATACTAATAATGTATCTCAATCTAATGGATTTCAAGCAATCTAGATAGCCCATACCATCGGCGGCCTATCCCATACCAAGTTGCCATATTTATCCTGTTCACAGATATGTTATTGGCAAGCGATAACATAAAAATGGATCAAAATATCAATCTTGGGCTGCAAGTTTTGGATTAGGATTGGCCGTGAGCCACACATTCTTACATTCATTATGCCAAAATCTGGAAAAAATATACCTATTTTAGAGCGGAACTTTGTATGTATATAACTATGTCTATTATAAACGAATTAACTTCCCATAAAAAACATAAAAAGATTATAAAAAATGTAAATCGACAAGGGAAACGAGTACCTATTCAAGATTAATAGAAACATCGTCGCTTGGTTTCCCACACACGAGGAAGGTTAATTTGGTGAAGTAATCTTTGGAGTAATTACCGCTATGTAATTTTCGTACAATTAATTACATTAAGAATTTCTTGTCCTATGTAACTGTCCAACATTGGGCATTGTTTGAAATGTGTGTGTGTATTTTATAAAAGCAATTTCACGCCCATATCCCCGAAGGGGGCGGCAGAAGCACGACCAGGGCACCCACGACTAGCCGAAGACACTTAGTCCCACAATGTGATAGGTGGCAAGCCTATCGCCAACCGGGCACATTTCCAATCCCGACCAACATTTTTTTATTAGAAAATTGAAATTTTATGGTAAGAAATACGTGTAGCTCAAAGACATCAAATTTGGCAATGTGTCTTATCTTTGGCCCTTTCTTTCTGGCGGAGGTAACGGTAAAGTGGTGGTAACGCCGTTGCAGGGCTTAGGCACGGTGTTTGACTAATAGCACTAGTTAAATTACCCCCAAACCTCATATAACTATTTCTGAGTATCATGGGGAGCAGCCGATTACAAAGTGGTTTGATTTCGGAAAAAATCATAAGGCCCTTATGAGCTTTGGTAATTTTGACGTCTTTTAGACTTAAAAGAAAATCAAACATCTGCAAAAGTACATACCTAGCTCTCCTAGCGCGTCACTAACCTGAGTTGCCTAAGTTTAGGACACGTCAGGGCTAGCACGACCCAGGCCATAGGACAGCGGTGCATTTATAACATCAATGGTATGTGCAGGCGACACGTGAAATATTACAATCAGAAGGGCAAAAAGGGCATATTACAATCGCTTAAGCAAGTATTATGCAGTCTGTTCAACTGTCGCTGTCTTATAAAAAAAAGCCGTGCACAAAGGCTAGAGGCATAACTTTACATAACTTTCAACAGAGTCGGCTAATCTGGCAATAGCAATAAAAACAAAGCATGCGCGCGCGCCGGTACCGGGCGGAGCATGGTACCTACGCCGCGCGCTCGCACAACGCGACCCCGGCCTGACATATAACACCGTTCATAATATAGCGACGGCTAAACAAAGAGTATTAACCATTAGCCAACAAAAACTTAGGTAGGTATGTGACATCCCCATCGCTAATTGAAATAACCTAGTAATTTAGACTACTAGATTGTTTAACTACCTAGTACAGTCGGAAGTCGGTAGTAAGCTTCTCCCAATTTATTCCAATTTAACCCCCAACGCAAAAAGAGGTTTTATAAGTTTAAATAGTGTCCGTCTTTGTGTCTGTCTGTCTATGTCATCTTACTCCCGAACATTGATTTCAATTTAGTTTTTTTTTGTATGAAAGGTACCTAACTTATGTGCGAGTTATACATACCTATTTGATGAAAAAAGTTGGGTGAGGGGGGGGGGTGAACATGAGAAGATTAACCGAATGTCTGCAAATATACTCGGATATTTTTTTACTTTTTAAAGGGAAATTAAGTTCTAGTGTCGAGTTTTTTTTTTTTATTTTTTATTTATCACATTAGTAGGTGGATTTTAGGTATATCGTGTAACGGTTTGAAGAATTAAAGTTGAAGATAAACTTAAGCAATAACCTTAAAATCTTAACTTGATGTTGACAAAGAAACATTAATAGGTATTTTATGTAAGCATACCTAGGCATCAGGCAACTAAATTTGTTTCTATCAGAATCCTGTCTGCTTGTTTTCATTTTCATGTACTAAAAAAACTATGTCTCCTCGTGTTGGATGCAGTCTCCAAAGTATAAGCCGACCACTTTCCAGACAGGTTTCTCGCAATAGATGAGAAAAGGTTTTCAAATGTGTTACTATTCCTTAGCTCATAGGTGATACATAGTCTAGTGGAAATAATCCAAGTAGGTATGCGCGTGTGCCGATTAAAGGCGGTGTATGTTACGCAGTGAACTAACGGCCAATGTTAATAATGTATCTCAATCTAAAGGATTTCAAGCAATCTGCATAGCTGCGTATCCGGCGGCCTATCCCATACCTAATTGCCATATTTATCCTGTCCACAGATATGTTATTGGCAAGCGATAACATAAAAATGTATCAAAATATCAATCTTGAACAGCACGTTTTGGATTAGGATTGATTATTAATATTGGCCGTTAGTCGACCCCAGTTTGACTGAATCGGTACGGGCAAATAACTTCGAAAGTAGGTACCGAGCTCTTTTAAAAAACTTATCCGTCATTCAGTTTGATTTTTTTACATATAATCTAACCTTGATTACATGATACAATTCTGATGATTGGTCTAGACTCTAGATTGATCTGAGACTAACGGTTCATCCCTTTTATTCCTTACTCATTATTATCATGTTCGGATAAGACCATACCATGGCTCTTCACTTAACAGGGATGGAGTAAAGAATAAAATTATTTAAATATGCAAAACGCTTAACTAATAGCTTGAGGTTTGCAATGCAATATCACAATAATTATCTTAAGGGCGCATTCGGAGACGTCAATTAACATTTAATCTGTCATTAAACCACACTTTTGTCTGGAAACTGTCGACTTAATAACTGTTTTTTTTTGCCGTTTTTGAGTACGGCTGTCTTCATTATGACCGGTACAGACTAACGGCTAATATTAACAACCTACCTGCAGGTAAGAAATATAGGCATTAAAGAAATTTGTTGCTAAGATATTTTTGTTAATTATTAAAAAATAACAGCGGTTACCTTGCAATTTGTCTAAAATAGCACGATCTCTAATCTTAGATAGATTACCAATATTGACCGTACATCAGCTAACAAAGAACTTCTATTTGCATCTTTTACATTTGTTTGGTCACCGAAAAAGTATGTACTTTATATTTTGTTCGGTTATGTTGATTAGATTTTTTATTCAGTATCAGCGTCCCCATAAGAAAATTCAACTGCTTGTTTTCTAGCCAATGCTCTAAAATTTATGATCATAATCCCATGTACAAGTGATGGATTTATAGTAGTTAAGTTACAGGCGATACGAAGCACATACAATATAATGTTGAAACTGGTTCTCATGGGATGTACCTACTGCGTTTCAAGCTACAGCGACTTCGTTTCTAATGCATTATTTATTATCACGTTTTTTGTGAACGAACACTGTAATTTGTAAACTTGTTATAGTAGTACCATTCAAATTATGCGCTTCGGCTATATTCGTCAAGCTTCGGAAATCCGAATGTATTTTTGCTTAAATTTAAATTATGGCCCGGTTAATTTAGCCCAGAAATAGAGGTAACCTTGCATTAATTCCCAGAAAGCTGAAAATATGCATAAGTGCTAGGGACACCATTATTATGAAATTGTGAAAAGTCCCCATTTATTCAAGGTCAAAGTTTACAGAAATGGGTTTTTTCAATTTTTTGTACAGCATTAGTGGTATTTAAATTTTGAGCTTAGGCTATATTCGCCAAGTATTATATAAAGATATCTTTACAGAGTTGTTATTACATTATTAACCATTTCGCTTAAATTTAGATAAAAAAATATTAAAATTAAATATTTAAAAATAAAAGTATAGAGTGTAGAAAGAGTCAAAAGTGTAAATCCGAAGCACATAGTTTAAATAGTAGTACTGTACTAGCATAGCTTTGATAGACTATTAATCATGGACAACGTATCTACGTATCAGATGTACGTTTGGTTTCTGGTTTTTTCGGAGGCGGATGTAGAGGCTAAAGGTTAAAATTAGTTCTCACGGGAATGTACTGCCTTAGAACAACTCGTTTATTAATGCATAAAGTTTTATGTTTATTGCTGAATAGCTAAACTCGAGGTGGAATTAAAAATCACACATACATCTAGCTACTGTGTGATTTGTGGAAATATTATTTGCACGTTGAGGTATTTGAAGTGATTATAATTTAAGAGCAGTAAAATTTCAAAAAACCGACTTAAATTTCAATAAATAAAACATATGTATACAAAAATTAAGAATTTTTCTTGATTTTGCTGGGATTCCGTGATCAGATCCAGACTAGGTGGCAATGGGACCGCTTTGAAAGTACGCTCCTTCATATAACAAAAGAATTTTTGAAATAGGTTCAGAAATGACGGAGCAATTGATTAACATAAATAAAAAAAATAGGAGTCGAACACATAATCTACTTTTTTCGAAGTCGTTTAAAAATAACGCATTACTGAACATACTACAAAGAGTACGTCAGCAATATAGCGTTTTTTTTCATACAAAATAATCATGGATCTTGGTGACAAAAATATACATGACATATACACAATACAAATATATACAATAAACAAGCTAACCCTTGTTTGAAAGCATATCCAACTGTCTACTTCATTTATGAAAATATTGACACTGGATTTGACATAAACATAGATAAGTATTATAATTATATAAAGTATTAAAAAGATTATCGTTTCAGTTTTTATGTTTTTTTTTTTTCAAATTACTTTTATAGTGTCCAAAATAGTGATTTGGCGCTTAAGACATTTACTTTAGAGCGCAATTATTTCATAGTAATCATGGAACGGGGGAGTGCGGCGTGTGGCTCTTCTGGCTGACTAAGTTTTGGGCCTTAACTCGAAACTTAATAAAATTTATGTGGAACCACTTCTGACTGATGTCCTACCTTCAGCTGCAAAAAAAAAACGAAAACGAACGAATACATTAGATCAAATCCATTAGACAACTAATTGCGCAAAAAAACATACCGATAATATTCTCTATATTTGATATTTTCCATCGTCGGCGCTTGGTAAAACTTCCAAATATTCATATTTTTAAAGAAAGAAACACTTGTACTGTTTTACTTATCACTTATAATTTATTAGGTACTTTGTAATTAGTAGCCTACCGGTTTCGCTTATACAGCATCATCAGGGCTAAAACTTAAACTACTCAACAATATTATTTAAAAAAATAATAATAATATTATTATTATTATTTTTTTAAATACCGAAACCGGTAGGCTACTAATTACAAAGTACCTAATAAATTATAAGTGATAAGTAAAACAGTACAAGTGGTTCTTTCTTTAAAAATATGGATAATATTCTCGTATTTGAAGTGAGCTAAAAGACTGCGACATGTATTTTATCTCTAGACACAAGAAGCTATTTGATATCGTTAAAAGCAACAATTAGAATTAATAAAACGTGAACCCATTCATCTTTTTCCCATTACACGTTGTATTCGAATGTAATTATATACCGTGATGTAGATACTATCATTGCACCGCAGATCACCATAATTAAACGTGTTACATGCAAATTGGTTGACATTACGTCTGACGTACCGTGGAAAAACTTGAACAAATGCTCAAATGTAATCTATACTTATAAAATAACATGTCCTGACTGACTGATTCTTCTCCGCCGAGCAAAAACTGTTAGAGTTACAGCCATGAAATTTGGTGAGTGAAAAGTGAAAATTCACCCCCAAGGTTGAAAGTTTGTATGGAATATCGTAATTTTTTTAAATTAGAAACATGAAACTTTATTTTTGGCTACTTAATAAAAAAAATTTAGATACGTAAGCGTTTCTGGAAATTCTACCCTTAAGGGAGCTCAAGTAAGGGTTGAAAGTTTGAATAAAATTTCTAATTAATAAGAGCCCATTAATTAGAAATTTTATTCAATTCAATCAGCAAAAATATTAACTGCAACGCGAGAAAAGCGAAAAAAGAAAAAAGTAAGTTAGAAATTTATAAACACGGTCATTTTGACGACTCCGTGGTCGATTTTGATATATATTGTCAAGTGGGCGTCATTGATAGACGAGAACTCGTATACCTATCTAGTAAACGTTCTGGGGACAAACGTCTAAGAAATTGCCAATATTTTTTGTAGTCTTGTATTGGTGGAACCCATTGAGCAGGCCACTATTATCAGCGTGGTCGTAAATTCGGCGATAAATAGTCATCACATATCTATGGTAAAGGTTTTTTTTATGAATAGGGGTTACACAAAGATACTTTCAAGGGTTCCTTAAGAGACGGAGGATTTAATGCGCTCAAATTTGGAAGCAAACGCTCTGAAATAAAACTTCGATCATGGATAAGTTTTAGAATCTTGTCTTCTTAAGTGCCACTTCCACATTACTGAGTAAAATTTTTAAATCTAAGTTTACCTCATAACTAAAATTAAACCAGCAAAGAGCAAGTGGCATTCATTAATTAATAAACATAGGCTAAATAATATCGAGGTTAAGTTAATATTATGGCCCTTATTGCAGTGTTAAAATGTCACCTAAAACCTTGGAGTACTTTAGTCTATATTACCCACTATGGAGCATTTCTTCGACGACTTAATTTAGACTTGATTCTAAACCTTGTCCTCAGGACACAAGTTTAAGCCAGTCAAACTGCACACATTTTCTGCATTTAAAATAAAGAATGCAACAAAGCATTACACCACCTGCCTTCCTGCGAGACAGCTCGTAAAAGGCGAGCGAAGGCTTATCGTCACCAACACCGTAACATCCTACAGTTTCGCAGCAACTCGCCCGGATTGGTACGGCCTTACCTATTCCTGCAGCCATAACGTCCAATTCCTGCCGTTGACGTGTTCCAGTTTGGAGAGTAAGGTAGCCGATAAACTTTATTTGGCTCCAGGCCTAACATCCTGACCTCAGGTTGGCAACGCACCATTACCACTTTTGGTGTCTCTAGGCGGCGTGAATTTCTTACCATCAGGAAATCCGTCTGTTTGTTTGCCTTCCAGTGTCATAAAAAAAGTCAAATCTCAAAAGTTTCGGCTATTGTTATGTAAGCTTTACAAGGAAAATTGACGATTCAGTAAATCTCTTTTGATGGTTATTCCAAAAAGTGACTTATACACTAGTAAGACTTGACATTTAATAAAATACATATTTTAAGGCACTCAAATTCACAAAAACACAAAACATATTTTAGTTACATTATTTTTAGGCGATGAACCTTTCCTAGAACTGGGACGTGTCATAGATGTATTGGGAGATCAGTAGGTTTTCTCTTGAATCTGGATTTCGTACAATTTCGATGTTCGAATTGTATCCGTGTTGTTTTATACTCTTGAACACAATACTAGCGAATATAGTTACAAATAATTCGGCGATTTCGGTAAAATAAATATTGTTTATTATCAATTAAATGTCAATACTTTGCTTATATTGTGTTCAAGAGTATGTAACATAAATCCGATTCCAATTTTCAATTTGCATGAAATCCAGATTCAAGACTAACTTTGTAGGTCCTACAGTACAGGCGAATAAATTGACACGAAGGAGGGGTTTTAAATCTCGAAAAAAAATTATCTTTACGCCCACATCCCCGAAGAGGTCGGCAGAGGCACAATCAAGGCACCCACGACTAGCCGAAGACACTAAGTCCCACAATGTGATAGTTGGCAAGCTTATCGCCAACTGGGCCCATATCCAATCCCGAACAACATTTTTTTATTAGAAAATTGGAAAACCCAAATTTTCTTTATGTTGCCCGACACGCGATTCGAACCCGGGACCTCATGCAGTCAAGTCCAACACCTGAACCGCTAGACTACAGAGGCCAGATCATGGATAATATTGATATACGGCCAATATTAATAATCAATCCTAATCCAAAACTTGCTGTCCAAGATTGATATTTTGATCCATTTTTATGTTATCGCTTGCCAATAACATATCTGTGGACAGGATATATATCGCAATTAGGTATGGGATAGGCCGCCGGACACGCAGCTATCTAGATTGCTTGAAATCCATTAGATTGAGATACATTATTAACATTAGCCGTAAGTTACTGACATTTTAAATCCACCCTGAAATCTACATGGAACATGATACGATAGTATTTGGACAGTGACCGTGGCAATAAAATAAATGCAAATAGATGTCAGTCACCTTCTCACAAACCGGGTTATCCGTCAGTCAATTCAGTAACTATGATTAACCTGACAGCAAAACCTATCAGGTTATGGCCCATTAAGGTACATTACGGCCCCAGGTTACGAATGGAACTTCTATAAAAACGGCATTCTAGAATACCATCGAAGACTATTACTGTTCATTTGTAAACCCAAGTAATTATAAAACTAAATAAAGACAAAACAAGGTCGATTGTTACGTTTCG
This sequence comes from Calephelis virginiensis, assembly GCA_002245475.1. Lineage (NCBI taxonomy): Eukaryota > Metazoa > Arthropoda > Insecta > Lepidoptera > Riodinidae > Calephelis > Calephelis virginiensis. Next base: position 257,606 of record NJDC01001549.1, read on the forward strand.
ACTCTAAACGAGTTTTATTTAAATAGTATAGTAAATAGTTACGTACTCAGAATTTACAATTATAATTAAATTTACAAAAGACCATTTTAGATAACCTAGATACGTGCTACCTACAAATCTTTTTAACAACTTTAGACGATTTTCTTAATGAATAGCCTATTAAGCTAGGAAACCTAGTAATCAAGTAGAACATATTAAGCTAGTAAACCTAGTTAGTTAGATAAACGAGTTCTACTTCGCCAGATTTGTGTCTACCTTCTTACCTATTCTTTCCGCATTACCACTTTACCAACCGATACAAAGTTTAGGGTAGGGTTGCCAGGCATTCCGATCAAGCTGGACACAATTAAGCTTTTTTATTTTCTGTCCAGTTAAATTGATGGATTTAGGCCTGTTCGGCTTTTGTTAGGCTTTTTAAATTTAGAAACACGTGCGAATTGAGTAAATTAGATTTATTTCTAATTTAAAAAGATTTACGGTAAAAATATTCATTTTTTTTTTGAATAAGACAAAAAAATATTGTTGAGAATTTGTGCAGGGTGTCCGGCATTTCTACCTAAATATTAGGCCATACTTGCAAGTCTGTCCGGACATAAGATCTGGCGACCTGGTAATCCTAGTTTGGGGTAGTTATCCGAAAACTTTCTTTTGGAGGCTTAAACCTCAGCTTTTATATGTTCGACTATTATATATCATGTATGTTAATCGATTTCTTCGTCAGTTCTGAACCAACAATACTTAATTATAGACAATACTTAATTTCTGTGTTCTTGGATGACGTAATCATTGAAATCAAAGTCGGTTTTTTGCAGTTATACTGCGATTAAATAATTGTTATTCAATTTGTTTTCTTTTATTAAAAAAAGAATTTTCTTTAAAAATATACTTTAAAAATGTCGTGCTTGTTTTACATACTACCAGAAAGGATTTTACCATAAACACGAGGTAACGTCATTTCTTACGAAAATTATTATATGAATGCCAAAGTACCTACGAGTATGTTACGAAAGTTTATGAAAGTCATAGATCACGGTGCGCAGACAATTGTTGGTAATTCTATAATGGGCCTATTCGTTTAGAAACGCTAGCAAAAATTTCACCACTTTAATTTTTAGGCACAATGGCTAAATAAACGTTTTTTTTGTGAGAAAACATTCATAGAAAACTGTTGCCTTTGGGAGAGAGCGAGTTTAAGCGGACTTTTCTGTGTAAGACACTATCGGCTACGTTTAGAAACGATAATTATTTTTTTAATCAGTCATTAAGTGGATGTTAACTGAGGTCCTTGTGTGCGCGCGTATGTAGATTGTCTTAAAGTATTTATTTTTAATGTAAACAACCAAAATATCTGACCCCTTACAATAATTTAAAAAGTACGGTAAGGGGTTCAAACCAAAGTTAAAAATGTAAGTGTATATTGGCCATCTACATTTCAATTTTTATATTTGACTACCAGATGAGGTCCTGTCTTTTAAAATAATATAACAAAATAGTAGGCATACATTACACCATTTTAGTCCAACTTTACTACTGATTTTGAGAAAAAATGGTTAATGGACCTATGTCTACACAATTACACACTGCGCACGTATAGGTTACATTTACTAGTTTTAGCACGGTAAAGTAAGGACCATCCTCATAACTTTTTTATTTTTTTTTTGTATAAAATCAGAAAGCGATTCACAGAAAACAAAGTTCCAACTGTACAATCTTATTTTATGACAAACAAACAGACAAACATAAATCTATGAGGGTTCCGTTTTTTGCAATTCTACTACGGAAGCCTAAAAAGTGTTAAAACGGGTCTCTTCAAATCCAATTTACCGGAATGGAAGAATTTCGGCGAGTTCAATACGTCCGCCGGAAATTCAACTCGGTATGCGAAAGTATCGGAAAATCAAGAATTGAGTCACACAACATTGGTGATATATATTTACGACATGGATTTTTTTCATGTGAAAGGAAAGCTAACAAGAACACTCTCTCTTGATGATAAAAGACAAACGTGGTCTATAAACACTATAGACTAACTCACTAACTAGATTTCAAGCAAACTAGATAGCTGCGTATCCACCGGCCTATCCTATACCTAATTGCCATATTTATCCTGTCCAGAGCTATGTTACTGGCAAGCGATAACATAAAAATGGATCAAAATATCAATCTTGGACAGCAAGTTTTGGATTAGGATTGATTATTAATATTGGCCGTAAGCGATTACCATAGAGTATGTTAGGCCTCCTGTGCAAGTCTATCGGCTATGCTACTATCTGGACCGGAACATTACAGTCACTATGGCTGCAGACTGCAGAGGCAGTAAGGCGGTGGGTCTCTATCAGGAGACATTGCTGCATAGCATTCTACCGCTAGAGGTCTTGTTGGTACCTAATGACATATTAAACCTGTGCTCACTTCTTACGAGCTGCCTGGGACACAGGCAGATGTTCTATTCCACCCAGTGGACCTGGACCGATATGGGGACAGGGAAATCCGCAATCTCGATTTTGATAGACAATAATTAAATTTGCAATACTGCTGCTAACGTGGAGGGCTTATTTTTTGTTTTTGCTTTAATTTTCTAACATTGTAGACTTGTGTATTAGTATTTACCACGAAAACAAATTCATAGCAGATATACAATGCGAATGTGGATAAATGTAAGTACCCGGGGAGACAAAGATTGACATTCCATAATCAGATCACTCGGATATTATCCGAGGCTGGTGACAAGAGTCTCCGAAACCAGCTTGTTTGTATAAAATGGGTAATGAATGTGAAGGAAGCTTGACAGGTTTGTCAGGATCGTGAGGTCTGGCACTCGATACTCTCTGCCTACCACGTAAGGGACTTGGCGTGAAGATATGTAAGTATGTACAAAAATTCATGGAAAATTTCGTAAATTGCAAAGGAATAACCCCAACAGTAACTCTACAAATAATAACAAAGAGAAACGCAGCGATGAATGTTTCATAACAACACCGACGGAGCACGTTTTGGCGGCGTAGAGTAACATGTCCAGTAAATGCCTACCCATCCATTGTTGCGTCCGTAACATTCCATTGTACGTTCGTGACCTTCCAAGCAATCATAGAGTATTATGCAGTTTATCTGTTATCGTGTAGGAGGGCTCAAGTATCGAATGCTATGAGGTCCGAGGCAGATAGCATCCGTATATTATTGGTTTAGGGAGAAAAAAAAAGGAGAGCATGCAGATAGCATTTTACGCATCACTGGTTTACCGAAGCTAAAATGGGAAGTACATTTTTTACTAAAATCTTAGATGTGGATGGGGGAGTCAAAAATCTTCAAATCTTTGCAACGACACAGCTGGCCCCATCGTCTCACTTCAACTTGATAATTCAATGAAACGCAACTTTTTAAAAATAGTAAAGCAAATATCAAGGGCAAACATTTTTACAAGAGTTATGAATAACCAGTTTTATTAGAATTAAGAAATACTGAGGTTAATAATTCAACTTTTTTAATATAGACAAAACACGCACACGAGCTAGCTGGACTGTTGGTAGGAAAACAATCAATGCTACACATTATTTGCAACAACAAAAGTCAGCTGCCAATGTGATGGCGGTTTCTGAAAACTTAATGAATCCCTCCGCAAAATACTATTATTCTTGTTATTAAACAAAGACTAAAGTAAGAGTAACATTAAGTTGATATTATTATCTGTTTAATATTATTATCTGTAATACCAAGTTGAACCTTGGAGTACTTCAGTCAAAGTTTATTAATAAATAATAATACCGTATGTGTAACCTAAACTGTTTCAAGTAGGAATCATAGTGTAAATAAAAATTGGCTCTAAATCGACTCGACTTCGACGTATCGCCTGACGTTAACTAACAGATTTTCAGTTTATATGGATTAAAGCATTGTTTTTCCTGTTTTCCCTATAATTTTCTCAGATTTTCTTTTTATAAGTAAGGACCTTCTCCTGGCAATAATTATCCCTGGACAAGTTACACAAATTAGATCTAACCACAAAGTAAGCGAATTGTATGCTTGTGGGTGCTAGTCAACAATTTTAATACATAGAAATACCTAAATTGTTACCAGAATATATTTAATAAACACACAGACCCGGAAATGTATACATCTAAATGTTCACAAATGCCTATCACACAAATGCCTGCCCCCGTTGGGAATCGAACCCGAGCCTCGCGGTTGGTCGATGTAGTTAGACGTGTACGCTACCCACTCGAAACAAAACAAAATAACAAAATTGGATTATCCGATGCGATGACCATGCGAAATGGGGATCAATTTTTATCTACATAGATTAACCAGTTCGGTTGCTTGTGCTGGGCATCTTTAATGACGGATATACCCAATATAGAAAAGGTCACTTAATGCAATTAAACTTTTAAGGGCAGGATATTCGCAATTTTCTAATTTTTATTCAATTTTGAACCACCAAATATGCCTATTTTTAAGAAAAATATGTAACGTAGTTCGATAAACATTCTAAATATATGAAGGACTCAAAACACGATGACTTGTAACTTCACTAGATTAAAAAAAAAAAAACGAAATACGAGTACGAGTTTTTAGTACTCTTTCAGGTTTTATTTTAAATTTATTAAACTCAACGTTACAAAATAATACAGTAACATAGTAAATGGCGTTTTAAAGAAAATTTAATGGCTACGATATTAAAACACTTCTTTCATTTTCTTTTATTACCACCTTATATACTATTATTAAATAACAAAAGTCGTCGCGCGATGGTTTAGTAGCGCGTACTGCTAACAGCACTCGAATATCCTGCCCTTATTTTAATATTCAAATATCATAAATATTACAAATCAAATAGACGAAGCCAAAAAGAGCTTTCATATTAAAATATGCTACCATTTTGAAAACAAGTTACCGTTAGCAAAATCAATTTAATTTTATTTATTTGCCGAATACGCGTTGTCACAAATAATATAACGGTATCTAATTCGTAGAAACATACTCTTATTATCTACTCTACAATAGTTCCACTAAAGTTGTATCATTAAAGATACATGTAGGTTAGCTTTTATTTTTAGTTCCAAGATGACACACACACAAATATTTATTACACATGTGCATAAATAAAATGGCCATATACGAGTCGGACTCTCCCAAAAATGTTCATATTGTAGCAAGCATTAATTAGTTTAGCATTATTAATTACTTATAATATTAGCATATTATGCTTAAATAAAATGCTCATATACTAGTCGGACTCTTCCATAAATAGTTACAATGTAGCAAGCACCGATTTTAGGAATATTCAGAAATGAAATTCCCAAAGGAAATTTCCCAAAAACCACTATAATTTTTCTCCAGTAAAAAAGTTTCATTTTCGTTGTATATCTCTAAATGAGTTATATTTGAGATTATTGAAAGTGTACTATACTTAATACCAATTATTGTTGATCATATGTAGTTGAAACCACTTTTCGTGGATGTTTTTTATTAGGAACTACACCATATATTTTTTTTTTATATTTTGGTATAATTATAATCACCTGTGTGGTCTAGCCGTTCAGTTGTTGAACTCGACAGTATGAGGTCCCGGGCTGGGTCGAGCAACAAAAAAAATATTGGATTTTTCCAATTTTCTAATAAAAAAAAATGTTGCTCGGAGTTGGAAGTGTGCCCGGTTGGCGATAGGCTTGCCACCTATCACATCGTGGGACTTAGTGTTTTCGGCTAGTCGTGGGTGTCCTGGCTGTGTCTCTGCCAAGCCCTTCAGGGTTATGGGCGTGAAGATGCTTTTTTTTTATTTTAAAAGTTAGAAGGGTTTGGACACCATGGTAGTGTCTGTCTTTTGATTGTCTACAATGAATTCGAGAAAAAGACCAATTATAGAACTGCACTGTCATTTTAAACGTTCTAGAAACATCGAAAGTAAAGTTTTAATGAAAAATATTTTTTTAATTTTCATATAATGTGTGGGAAGCGACGCCTATTAATTTTAAATGTTACATTAAAACCGTAAAACTGTTCACAGAATACATCTACCAAATTTTAATTGCGTAGTCCTAATGTGCCAGGAAGAAAGTGGCGATGACATACGGACGGACAGACCGACTTGACGAATCTGTAAGGGTTCCGTTTTTGCCATTCGGCTACGGAACCCTAAAAACGAAGTGTTTGATGACTTCGCTTATGCAGGACTTTAATCTGAGGGTAGATTTTACAATCATATTAAAAAACGAGTTTAGTGAAACTTAAGTTCAGTGTAAATGAGTTCAAATACCTGGTTGTGCATAAGCTACTGCAAGTAATCTTTTAAAATTGACAATAGTCTTATCCCCATCCCCTGATAATCTACTTATCACGTAAAATAGTTTAATAATAATATATTTACAATAACCAAAATTTCCTTGACTGCAAAATTGACATGACTGACACTCTTGACAATTGAGAAGGCGCGTTTTTAAGTTGATCGCGTTTATATTCGGCGTTGAAATCCAACCTTAATATACATAATAACTCACATTACAAATGTAAAAAAATGACATTTTGGTCATTACGACTACAATTCTAGCCACTATACGTTTTAAAGGCAGTTACAAAAAGAACTTTCCCCCAGTTACATTATTTACTTATTCGTTTCTAACAATACGTTGCCTAACTTCATATTAGTAGAATTGATCACATCGTACGCAACAAGCTGATGTCCGTTCTACAGACCGTGGTAGAGGAGTTTTTATCGATACATAATAATTATACAATAATCCATTATCTATTGTTCAATGATTTACCAACTTTGAGGTTCTCGTCTATAACCTATAGTATCCCAAACTTTTTTAAGCATTAAGTTGCGTTTCGATTCTCACAGTTATCCTATCAATGGAAAACCACTGCTTTTTGCAACAAATGATATGTCAAATTTTAATTTAATTCTAACAAAGAAAAGACAGTTCTGAAATATACATCTATGTATTTGTTAGGGACTGGTGCTTGTACTAGAAGATTTGTGTAATATACCACTAACATCTCCAACAACCAAAACACTGAACCACTAAGAGTAAAACTAGGTGAGCAATTAACTCACTCTCCGAACCAGAACCCAAGAGATATAACATATTATATTAACAAGAAAAGAAACGAGAACATTACTACAGAACATAAAAGATGAGGCAGCTAATTTGAATTAAGCCTTCTTTATACGGCATTATATTCTTTATACGGCAGAACGACATAATTCTAAAAACAGGAAGATGTGACCTAGTGAATATTTGGCAGGGCAAAAAAAAAGTCATAGTCCAAAACTCTCACGATCGAAAAAGAATACAAGTAGCAACAATAAATGTCACGGGTGGCACTGGGGTATTGCTATCAGTATCTACTAACAAATATCTTGAAGATGAGATGACGAGATTTATAAACACGTCTGTCAGTCTTATCGTCCAGACTACATACCAAGGACATTCATATAATGACGAAAAAAACAGTTTTTTTTATAATTTGTAAACAGACAGGAGACAGAGACTACCTGACAGACGAAATACGATCGCAAATATTAAATCACCAAACATTATCAGTCGCCATCCGATCTTTCGTTTACAAATCAGTCACGGTACAGTTATTTCGCCGCATCAAATATCCCGTCCTTGACATACGCCCACTCTGTCACAGTATCGACAAAAAAGTATATTAATATTAAATCTAATCGACCCGCCCGCACCAGCGTAGAAATAGAATCAAGACGGTTAGGGAAAAAAACTATAAAATAATATAGAAAAAAGTTAAAAATTGCATGTCCATTACGGCGAAGATATGCTTTAATTTCTTCGATTATTATCATCCCCTGTGTCACTCATCATTGCACAAAGACATTGTTTTTCAGGTGGGTATTCTTTGACAGGCACTAATCAAACAACGCAACAACTTATGGCGCTTAAATTTAATGCAAAAACGATATCCTACGACAACATTACACCGGAGCGTATATATTACTTGAACATAAGTATCTATCTTCACGACCGTATTCTCAAACAGGTACTAGGTACCATGGTAATCATGATTAGCTGAAGGTTTCAGACTCAAAATGTGATAGGTGGAAATGTCGCCACCGGGCACTTATCCAATAACGAGCAACCGTGATTTTATTAGAAAAAATTGTGTTGCCCGACCCGAGAACGGAGCTTTCGGGTCCTGTTCCCGGCAGCCGGTTCCGGGTTCTGTCGGGCAACTTTTGTAGACAACGTCAATACGGAACCACTAGGCCACTAGATCACAGTAATTATTTTAAATAGAATATTATGATGTTTACATTATATTAAGTATGTTCTGAAATGGTACGATATAGACATAACATGAGGTTATATTTCGTATTGGATTGGTAAATCGAATATTAATGTTAATGTTTTATACTGTGGTAATTTAGGGTATGCAAAAACTGCTGTAAAATTAAGAACCTTCACACACATACACCCTCCGACCCTAAATCCCGTAATTTATTTACTAAATTTTTTATGATAAGACAGCGAATTGACACGGCTCTCCTAGACATCCTAAGATGTTATAAATATGACGCTGTCCCGTGGCGTGCCTGAGATGTTAGGGAATTTGTGCAAGTCCATAGCCACCGAAACCTGACTCTTTTATTATGGTGGCAGGAATAGGTAATTGCAACACCATACAGACTTTGGTCATGTAGGGTTTGTAAAACCTACTGAAAATCTAAGCAGCCTTCCATAAAAATCTATACTGCTTCGTAGTTCGTACACATAAAACCCCCGTGATTGCACCACTGTATTAAAGTGTATACTGTGGCACTATTTTAGGCTACGATTACACCGACGACTGTAACACTTATTTGGCAACAGTTTACTCAACCTCCGGCTTTGGACGACACTCCATTTACCGTGAGAAACTCTATGGTTCGCTGGTTAAGTAATATTATATTTTATAATACATTTTATTTCACAATTAAAAACAGTTAAGATGGAATTCGTGTTAAGAGAAGGTTACAGAAAAAATGTCCTCATATGATTGTAGATTATCACACAATATGAATTACCGTAACTGAAAATATTTAATAAGTTTCAGAAACTTGTTAATGTGTGTTTTACTATTTAAATAATCAATAATTTAAAAACAAAACAAAAACGTGCTTTTATAGCTACTACTAGCTGCTACCTGCGGCTTCGCCCGCGTTTTCACAGAAACCCGGGGTGCGATCGGGATTAAAAATAGCCCATATGTTAATCCAGGTCACAATCTATCTGTCTTCCAAATTTCAGACAAATCCGTTCAGCCATTCGAGCGTAAAAGAGTAACAAACATTCATACATCCATACTTACAAACTTTCGCATTTATAATATTAATAGGATTATTCAATTTTAATTTTAATCTCATATTAATATACTAGAAAAAAAAATAATGCTCCCCCTTTTTTCCATTTGCAGGCACTATTTTGAAAATGTATATCATCTTTATCACTAACACAATTCTGACGAATCCAACGACACCTCATATGTCAAAACCATCAAGACATTTGGGCTGAAGAGCGTGATAAAGAAGACATGGACATAGACTCGAAAAAAACATAATTCAATCGTAATACTAAAATTAAAAAGTTCAGTAGCCCCCGACAATCCAACACTTTCGCTTACAAAATAATCATCGAATTCGGCCCATCCATTCAAAAATTATGATACCACAGACAGACATGGCAAACTTATAACACCCCTCTTTTTCCGTCGGGGTCAAAAATATATCAAATAGAAATTATATTTATTCAGTATTAGCTGTTTTTGCCCGCGGCGCTGCTCGCGTGGTTAATGGTCCTATAGAAACATTTTTTCGGGATAAAAATTATCCCATATATTGATCCAAGTTACCCTCCCTGTATGTGCCAAATTTTATGAAAATCAGTTCAGCAGTTTTTGCGTGAAGAAGTAACAAACAAACATACCTACAAACTTTCGCATTCATAAATATTAATAGGATAGGATTTCTCCAGACGAAAAGGGAGATATTGCAGAGGAATGCGCAGAAAACAGCCACTTAATCCACGAGCACACATTTATAGCCGAACAACTCGTAGGAATTTAGTGGTAGCCGAGTATAGCCGCAAAACTCATTTGCACTTAACCTAGTAACGTAAATTTCTCTTGTATCAAATTCGCAATAGCTCCTAGTACACTATTTCTTACACAATGTGACTATTATGCATACTATAAAACATTTCAGTATTACCAAAAGTGATATTTCGTATTATTAGTATTTTTTATTAATTAGTAATTAATTAATAATAGTAAATATAGGATTCAATTTTTTATGATATTGGAAGGCAAACAAGCAGACGGATTTCCTGATGGTAAGAAATTCACGCCGCCTAGAGACACCAAAGTTGATAATGGTGCGCTGTCAACCTGAGGCCGAGGTGTTAGGCCGCGAGCAAAAGTAAGTACTGACGTTATGGCAGCAGGAATAAGTAAGGCGGTGTTGCCAATCCGGGCGAGTTGCTGCATAACTCTACCCCCTGTTATGTACGCACACCCTTACACCCTATAAAATTCCTATAACTTGCCTACAGCTACGCGACCAGAGTCACCCATGATCATCTCGACGACCTCCAGCCACACAACGGGTACATAACAAGAAATTTTGGTGTCAGAAGTGGGATTCGAACCCACGCCTCGTGCCTCTGGAGTTGGTGGTTGCTCTGAATTTATTGGTTGTCCTCCTCTGTAGAAAATACCGCTAATTGCCGTTTGGTTCTTCTGACGAAGTGGCCAATCTTGGGTCTAACTACACGCCTCTGGGTTTGGATCTGCTTGCACAGTCTCTGCCTGTTCAGTTTCAGTGTGCAGCAACAGGTGTGCGGATCCCGGATAGTTTCTGCAGCTTGTAGTCAAGAGACTAGACCTGGTCGTTTTCTTAGTTAACGCTAACAGCTGTGCAGGATCCCACTTCTAACACCAAAATTTCTTGTTAAGTACCCGTTGTGTGGCTGGAGGTCGTCGAGATGATCTTCAAATAAAAGCTCTTTACTTCCGAAGACAGTTGTTTTATTTAAGATCTTTACAATTGTTCACTTGTATGACGAAGATTACAAATAAATTCAGACCTTAGATGTTGATGAAGTGAAGGAGACGAGATTAACGAATGAATATGGGAATTCGTATGGGCTTTTATACAATTCAAAGTGCGTTAACAACTGATAAGAGTTACAATGTCGTAATATATTTGGTAAAGGAAGTTTTGGCGGTGACCTGAAGGGTTATGGCAAGTTCTAGAAAACAAAATAATTAATTTATAATTTATGAGTCTGATAAGCAATATTTGGATCATTAGATGTAACCCTTGGGATCTTTCGCAAGAATAATTGAAAAACATAGTAAACATGGGTGACTCTGGTCACGCAGCTGTAGGCAAGTCATAGGAATTTTATAGGGTGTAAGGGTGTGCGTACATAACACCCCCTAATCAGAAATCACGGTGTTAGTAAAGATTGACAAAGCAGACATACAATGTAAATGTAGCCATCATCCATATGTAGGTACCCGGGGAGACCAAGGTTGACATTCCACGATCAGATCACTGGGATATTATCAGAGGGTAGAAAGAAAGAAAGAAAATATATTTATTTGCGGAATATGCGTGTTGAAGTTGTTACAAAATTATTTAAGCTTTCCAACATGTTCTACCACATTGTGGTGTGCAAATATTTTAATATTTTTGAAAGTGATTATTTCATTATAATACACAATGTTTTAATATTCATACAACAAATTATTGTATTATTACAATTTGAATTATAACTTAATATAATAATAAATTTAACCCTGTCTACCGTAAACTAGTGTCATGTGTAGTGTCAAGAGGCTCCGAAACAGGGGTGTTTGTGTTAAAAGGATAATGAACGTGAAGGAAGCCAGACAGGTTTGTCAGGATCGTGAGGTGCCAGACCTCGATACTCTCTGCCTACCAGGTAAGGGACTTGGCGTGAAGATATGTATATATGTATATACGGTGTTAGTAACGGTAAGCCTATGCTCGCCTTTTTACGAGCTTTCTGGCAGGAAGGTTAACAACTGTCCAGAACTCCTATTAGTGCTATGCGTTTTTATATGGTCAGCTACGCGTGTTGATCCATAAAATCACAGACTTTTAGAAGTAAATATCATACAACATAAATGAAAAGATATTAAATAAAATCGCAAATCATCTAATTGAACATCGAGTATAAAGACCTTTTTTTAGATTTAAACAATAAATATTATCTAGGTATTATTAACCTTGCGTCTAACGAGTACGATTTAGCGTTGCTCGGAAAAACACAATAATTAGCCTTCTGATATTATGGGGAAAAAATCACACGTCATTTCTCGATCCGAACGAAGATGGTGGATATTTTTAATTATACTGTATCCGTTAATAATGAACTAGCCTTCACCCGCGAGTTCGTACGCAAGGTATTAATATTACAATTTTCTTCCGAAGGTAGTACCGCTCTTATTTGAATGATTCTATTAAAACTAATGGATAGGAATAATGGATAACATTTCGTAAAATCTCAATAAAAATGAGTCCATCGCTCATTGACCCATCACCCAAGACGCGAAGAAGTAAACAAACAAAAAATAATGTTGGGTAGAAGGATCGTAGTAACAATCTTAATAAATTTACCAGAACATATTTAACTAGCGGCCCGCCCCGGCTTCGCAAGGATATAAAATATGCATATAAACCCTTCCTCTTCAATTACTTTATCTATTAAAAAAACTGCATCAAAATCCGTTGCGTAGTTTGAAAGATTTAAGCATACAAAGGGACATAGGGACAGAGAACGCGACTTTGTTTTATACTATGTAGTTATGTATAGAAAGGGCACTTAATTTTTTCGAGAAATACACTACAGATTCATTCGTTCCTATTCTGAAAGATGTTTCAATTTAGTAGCTCTAAATATGAAAGTGTTAAAAGAAGCAATCAGGACTTTTGACCACTAGGGTCCGGTGTTAAACTTGACTTCACGAAGTTCGAGTTCGGTTCCCAGATTGGACAACATTACAAGGGTTTTCGTTTGTCTTATATAAACAGCGTAGCCAGGAATTAGGTAAATGCCAGTTGTCGATAGATTTGCCGCCTAACAAATTGTAGGACTTGGTATCTACGGCTAGCTGTGGGTGACCTTGAGGCACCTCTGTCTACCAATTCTGTGATACGTGCGTGAAGATATTTTTTGTAAAGAAATAAAAACTCTGGTTTTATTAGGTTAGCACATAATATGTAAACGGATAGATGACCTTTTTAAGAAGGTTTTAAAAGGAAACAAACAATATTTTTTAGATAGCGGATGCACTAAAGGGGTACTAAATAAATACTATAAATACGTACTAAAATATAATACTGTGGGATAAGATATATAATACTCTCTTTCTCTACTCCAAAAATATGTGTACAAAGTTTCGAGATGATTAGTTAAGTAGTTTTCGTATGATAGAGTAACAAACTAAATTCGCTTTTATAGTATTACTAGCAGTTTCACGCAACTTCGCATGCGTAACTTGGCTTCTACTGCACCGATTTTGATGAAACAAATGTCACTCAGGGATAATGTAGAACTCTAAATGTGAGAGAATTTTTGGAATCGGTCCAGTAGTTTCGGAGCTCATTCATTTCAAACAAACAAAAAAATCAAACCTTTCCTATTTATAATATTAGTATAGAAGAATAGATTAGATAAATTCCTAAACAATTTGTTCAAAAAAAATCTGATAATCTTAAAAAAAGTGATGTGGCTAGTAGTAGATTTAGGTTACATACTTTAGTACAAATAATTCTATTGATATTAAAGCACTGTATTACCAAAGAACTGATGAAGTAAAATCTTGGATATACGCCAGTTTCCCTTGAAGATTTGTCAATGTCAAATATGAGATGATTTTCCTCAACTAATTGTAGAAGTATACGCGACATTTGTCGGTCTATTTATTTACAAGTATCTATTTTTATACAGCTTTGTTTTATTTTTGACTAGCTGTTCCGACGAACTTCGTTTCATACGTTCTTAAGCTACAAGTAGTGTGACTAAGACGACTTTCTTTTATAGGTATATGTATATAGATTACTTAGGTGAGATACTGTTGCGTATCTTTTTCTTAATATATAATAATAATCATCGATATTGTCTATTTATTCACCCTGTAAGTTCAATTATATATTTCACATTGTAAATATTGCAGTTTCATTTGTCATACTAAGTTTCAACGTATCTAATAGGTATAGTATCCGTATCAAACAGGGAACTCACGAGAGGATTTTAGCCAGTCAGTCAGGAGCGACAGACTATTGTTTAACACCTTTATTACATACCAAATTCCTACATATATCCTCCGTGTTGGTCCGGGCTCCTTTGCAGAATAGACCGTCTGCCTTCCTGCCAGGCAGCTCGTAAAAGGCGAGCATAGGCCTACTGTCACTAGCACCGTGGCATCTGACTAGGTGGTAGAGTTTCGCAGCGACTCACCCGGATTGGTACCACCACCTTACCTATTCCTGCCGCCATAATGTCATGACGTGTTCCGGTTTGGAGGGTAAGGTAGCCGGTAAACTTAATTTTGCTCGAGGCCTAACATCCCGGCCTCAGGTTGGCAACGCACCATTATCACTTTTGGTGTCTCTAGGCGGCGAGAATTTCTTACCATCAGGAAATCCGTCTGCCTATTTGCCTTCCAAAAAAATAGGAGCGGGTGTAGGGTAGCCTGTCATTTTTTTTCGGCTTGAAATATACTCGAGCATGTCGGATTAAAGTAAGGTGGCTTTATTTGCCAGTATAAAATATTATTTTTTCTATTCTCCACCATCTAATCGACAAAGTTCAAATAGGCCTTTATGATTATAGAGTGACCACATATTTAGCATTCTGGGCTCCCCTACTGATAATGTTTACCGTTTCTTATATTACAATTTAGATGGGATCCATTAATAAAGTGGGGCAACATTTCGACATATGACATACACATATATGAAAGACATGGACTACAATATAGGAAAGACTTTTAATGGTTCATTTCATGAACCAACGTGGATCAGTTGGAACTGATGAAACATGGCGTAGGTTCCATCCGCAGCAGCACAGACATGTCATCGGATATCATGTTCATACTAACATAAGAGCTGTGGTATGAAATGGTTTCGCATCTGTGGTCTAACGGCACAGGTGCTGAACTTGAGTTCATGAGGTCCTGGGTTCTATCCCCGAGCCGAGGAACAACGTTGTTTAAAAATCAACGTTGTACGGAATTGGATATGTGCCCGGTTGACGATAGCATTGCCACCTGTTCTGTTGTGAGACTGCTTTTGCCTACCTTTTCGGGATATGGGCGTGAAAATACTTTTTACGGTATATAGTGCGTTCCTGTCTGTGGTCGTCGCGTCGGATGTGCGCGATAATTCGTGAAATAAAACGTACTTTGGAAAAAAGAGTATAATAAAAACAAACGTAAAAAATAACGGTTACAAAAACGATGTAATCGTATAATAATCAACAGTCATAAGTTCTATTTTCCTATATTACGTATAAAATTTAGTAGAACAAGAAAAATATACTTTTTCTTTATTTCTACATTTAAAAATTGTTATTATAAATTGCGTAATAAAGAATAAACTCACATTGTTCGTGCAGACATTATCGTTTTCACAAAAACGATGTAATCATTATAAAGATTTACATTTTTCTATATTAACTTTAAAATATTATAGAACAAGAAAAATAATCTTTTTTTTTATTTGCGCAATAGATAATTGTTTTTTTTTGTAAATTGTGTAATAAAGAATAAACTCACATTGTTCGTGTAGACATTATCGTTACAATACGTGAGGCAGACAACAAAACAAAAGAATAAATACGGTACAAAAATATTTACATTAATATTAATGTTACTACAAAGACATAGCATACAAAGTATAACATAGAAATTGCGATTAAATATAGATTCATGTTTCACATGTACATTTCAATTTTAGTACTTGAAAAAGCTCGTCAATGAAAGACCAAAGAGCATTGGAGGTTTTAAAAGAAATGTCGAAATATATTTTCGACTAACTTCATTCGCGTTATAGGACTAATAATTCGAATGAACATACTCCATCATATTTGTGGAATTTCATTTATCACGTAACACTTGTACTTTTAACTAATACATTCCAAACTTAATGGGTTGTGGAAACAAGACGTGCTTTCTGAAAATATGTAAGAATAAGATTTTTTTAACACAAAAAAACTTTTAAAGCAAGTTTTTTTTTGAAGTGTAAACGTCTTTAGCGGCGTTGCGCACTTTTTTTGGAATGGGTAAAAACTTCTAAACTCGCGTCAGGACACGAGACCTGATCGAAAATTCGTAAGACGGCGCAGGGCGCTTCGTGTTGTCATGTTTGTGTACGATAGCGCAATAAATGAATATTGTATTCTACCACATAAATGATAATACTTTCATACTGTTAATTAAAGCAATATGTGCGAAATTATTCCCTAACTATTCCAAAATATCAAATATGCACAACGTTAATATTCAAGTTTTCACTTCTGTCGGCACTCCAAGAGTGCAACCCGTCGTTTTTTTTATATATACGAGTTCAGCGAACAAGCACACATTAATAAAAGTACATAATAGATAGCAGTGAGTTAGAGATAGCCGTGTCATAGTCACCATAGATATTATAGGTGCATCGCTATCCTGTGGCTGAGATGTCTATTGTGCAAATACCAGCTACTCTACCCTCCGGACCGGAACTTGACAGTCTTTATAGCAGCAGTCTTTATCCGGGCAGGATGCTGCACAGCATTCTACCAGTAGTGTTTGTTGGTAATGTCCTATTTATCCAATGCTCGCCTCTTATGAGCTGTCTAGTAGAGGCAGATGGTTGATTCTACACGTCGAACCCGGACCAACATAAGGAAAGAGTGAAAAAAAAGTAAATTACTTTCATCGTGGCCAAGTGAGGGACTGGAAAAACAAGTTTCGCCAATATAATCAGATAAGGGATTTAGGTGTTAATTTTGGGCATACAAACATGTTCCACTAATTAACGAAGTATGCGGCTTCGGCTTCGCCCACGCGGCTATAACTGTCTGCATTATTTCATTTAAAAATATCTTCACTCCATCTTTGGTCCGTAATACTTTATCTAAACTTACCCTGTACTTTCAGATAGATTAGATAGATAGATTCAGATAGTAGATTGATCTAGTTTTCCGTGATGTACAAACAGACAAAATTTCTTAATGAAGCTATTTATTTTGTGCTAAAACTAAATACACTAAAAATAAAATATAAAAAACCAGACTTTATGTTTAAATTTACTATATTGTTTTATATCTGTATATATAAAAATCAACTGCTGTTCGTTAGTCTCGCTAAAACTCAAAAACGGCTGAACCGATTTGACTAATTTTGGCTTTGAATTATTTGTTCAAGTCCAGGGAAAGTTATAAAGATGAGAAAAAGGCAAAACAACATTTTAATTTTT
>NJDC01001549.1:275394-301358 GCA_002245475.1 Calephelis virginiensis
TGTTTAAATTTACTATATTGTTTTATATCTGTATATATAAAAATCAACTGCTGTACGTTAGTCTCGCTAAAACTCAAAAACGGCTGAACCGATTTGACTAATTTTGGCTTTGAATTATTTGTTAAAGTCAAGGGAAAGCTATAAAGATGCGAAAAAGGCAAAACAACATTTTAATTTTTTCCCTTAAAACTGAACGGATGGAACGAAGTTCGCCAGGACAGTCTATAGGTACATACAAATTAATTGCTGATTCAAGTCTCGTTAAAACTTGTAAGCCCCTGGACGGATTAGGTTAATTTTGATTTTAAAATATTCATAAAAGTTCAGGGACAGATTAAAAAGTACGAAAATTGAAAAAAAATGCGAGGAAAACAGAAAAACAATATTTTAATTTTACGTATAACGCGAAACAAAGTTTAGAGCAAGCTAGTACAAATTACAAAATATCACTTTTGTCTCTTAACTCAAGCAACAACCCTTATTTATTTTTACTCTTCAATTTTTTTTATGATAATATTTGGCAAACAAGCAGACGGATTTCCTGTTGGTAAGAAATTCACGCCGCCTAGAGACACCAAAGGTGCGTAATGGTGCGTTGCCTGAGGCCGGGATGTTAGGCGTCGAGCAAAAGTAAGTTTATCGGCTACCTTACCCTCCGAACCGGGACACGTCATGACGTTGTGGCGGCAGGAATAGGTAAGGCGACTCGCCCGGATTGGTACCACCCAATCCGGGCGAGTCGCTCCGAAACTCTACCACCTTTTCGTTTGAGTTTGATACAATTTAAATAATATCTGAAAAACTCATTACCACCAAGAAATCCGATTGCTTGTTTGCCTTCCTATATCATAAAAAACAGAGCTATTTCAGTAACGTAAGTAATAACGTTCTAAATAAAATGGCAACTTATATTTTTTTTAATTAAAATCGCCGCGCGGTGGTTGACGTAGCGTGTATTGCCAACCCCGAATATCCTATCCTTAACATACTAACAATCATTTGGTCTCCAGACATCAGCACGTGCCAGGGTTATGGTGAAAACTGCTGTCACAATCCGTAACGCTTTCTGACTATAATTAATTTAATCAGCTTACAGCGACGGGTGAGTACTTTCGCCATAATTATATCATACAATTTTAAGAGGCCATGATTATTTGCCAAAGAACCGGTCTCCGTCCGGTTGTAAAACCATATGATTGGTCAATGAAACGGTCATTATTCGAACATGAATGAAACGATTATAGTCGCAAAGAAATTGCTCTACTAAAAAGTAAAAACATTGGTAGAGTTAAAAAGTATCTTTTCCCTTCAAGAAGTAGGCAGATACACAACCAAGGCACCCACAACTAGCTGATGACACTGTCTCACAATATGACAGGCCAGCCTATCGCCAGTAGGGCATATCTTTTATTGAAAATACTTATTTTAATTTACGTTACTCGACCTGGGGATCGAACCCTCATGAATTCTATGAAGACCTCATGAAGTCAAGTCCAACACCAGACTGCTAGCCCACAGAGGTGATATTTTATTAGATGTTGATAGAGTTAAACTCTTCTCTGTAGAAATTTTTGAGTAGGATAATCTATATATTACATATTATCTATACTTCGTAGGGAAGTAACATTTTGTTCGAGTTACAAAGTCTAAATAATTCGAGATACAGCGTATTTAGGGGTTCAACGGAAAAGAATAACAATTTAACGACTTACTGAGGATTTTGACTTAACGAGGTTTGAGTTATAGAGATTCCATTGTATATAAAAAAAAGTGCCTTTTCGCATGGTCACCGCATTAAGCTTGAATCGATAGACTAATTCGTTCTTTGTTGTATTAGTTATTGTCTGGAGAAGGTCCCTATAAAATGGGAAAAATAGAAAAAAAAACAATGATTACAAACTGTTAATATCAAGCGATACGAAGTTCGACGCGTAGTACAACACATAAAATATACACCTCGAGTTGAGAACTTCCTCATTTTTTTTGTCAGTTAAAAAATAATAGCAGATATAGATGTGAAGTGAAACTTTTTTTCACTTCAGAGTGTACATATCAACATAAATAGCTAATAATTAGCATCAGATCTTTTTACTATCGTGTTCCGGTCGTATATCAATTCCGGTTTTATTTAAATAAGACACAAATACATTAAACATCACTATTATAATCATATAATAAGAAATAGTGAGTTAGGAAGTAAGTTTTGACACTTTAAGTGTTTTTTTAACATACTATAATTTTATTTACAATCAAAAATGTTACCTATTATTATGACGTAACAGTCTGCGTAACACATTTCGAAGGAGAATTTTGGCGGGTTCGTGAAAAAAGATGGACGCCGATTTTTTTAAATAATTGATTTTGTGGGCACATTGAATAAAGTAAGTAAATTTTGGTGGCATTTTGTATAATTTTGCCGCCAAATCTAACTCAATTCAACTTGTTTTCGATGCTACCGGTTTACCTAAGATCCTGACATGAGTGATTAGAACGACTTATGATATATTATGGTTTTTTTATCACTGAATTTGCGAAATTGTAATTGGTAATAACTTGGTGTAAATTAATAAAATTTGACAAATGGCAGATGCCAAAAACTAAGAAAAAGATCTGGAAGAGTTTGTAGGCAAAATTTTTTGTGGGATTGTAATTTTTTTATTCTTCAGTTTTTTTTATTCTTCTTACACCTTATTCTACCAAGTACAAATGGTACTATTCAAAAGCTGCATTTCCAATTTGTTTACGTAAATTAACTATTTGCCTTTCCTCGGGAATGGAACCTAACCGTGACGAGCAATTACCAATTGATGACAGGAATATGTAACGCAGTTCAAAGTCACAGGATGCGCGTGATGAAGAAACTTACGCTCACATCTTACCAGCTGCCTAACTAACTGATGGAGTACTAACTGGTAATAGTAAAACTGATGGAGTATATATTACTCAAAGGTGCTAGGGCCTAAAACATATAAATGTCAGTTTTGTAAGAACAAAGATGAAGATGGCTCTTCTGACTAAATATAAACTACAATCGGTATACATATAGCTAAGTAAAGTAATATCTCTATCTGTAATTTATTATTTTATATCTAAGTATGTATTGTCATAATAACTATATCCTAATAAATAAATAATATAATTTGTAAACAAAAAACTATCAGACACAAAAATAAAAAAAAAACAATTTTGTATACAATCTCGATTTTTGTAGACAAAATTAGTGCAAAAATATAATTTGAACCAATATAAATCAACCAGTAATTGAAATATTGCTTTACATAGATATCTACTATAGATATTGCTTTAGATAGATACTGCAAATTTAAGTTTTTTTTGTACCAAAGCATAGTTCGAAGAATCTGTACCAATTGGCCAGTGAAAGTTCACAAAACAATGGGCCATTGAACTAGATATCAAGAATAGAAAACTACAAAATTGTGCGATAGATTACCATCACGATCGTGTCTGCCCTGTGCAAAGAAAGAAAAACCAATGCGTTGCCAATAATTACTGTGTTTCCCCGTGCTGGTCTGGGCTCCTTTGCAGAATAGACCATCTACCTTCCTGCCATGCAGCTCGTAAAAGGCGAGCGTAGGCTTACCGTCCCTAGCACCGTGACATCTGACTAGGTGGTGGAGTTACGCAGGGACTCGCACGAATTGGTACCACCGTCCTACTTATTCCTGCCGCCATAACGTCCAATGCTTGTCGTTGACGTGTTCCGATTTGGAGAGTAAGGTGGCCTGTAAACTTATTTTTGCTCGAGGCCTGACATCCCGGCTTCAGGTTGGTAACGAACCATTACCACCTTTGGTGTGTCTCTAGGCGGCCTGAATTTCTCACGATAAGGAAATCCGTCTGGTTGTTTGCGTAATATCGTAAAAATAAAAAAATACGAAGACTTGTATAATATCAGAGAAACAAGCGGTATCATGCCCATCATCTTGATGCGTGGCGATCTACAACTGTGCTTTTCCGAAGACATCTATTACCTCGCACAACACCTTTGTGGGATCAGTTACAGAGGGCCGTATTCCCAAATGATTACGACTTAGGAACCTTTAAGAAAAGAGCGTACTCATTCCTTAAAGGTCGGCAACGAGTCTGTGATAGGTACTCCTGGTGTTGCAGATGTCTGTGGGCAGAGGTAAACAGTAAACACTTTCCATCAGGTGTTTTTTCCCGTGTTGATTCGGGTTCCTTTGCAGAATAGACCATCTGCCTTCCTGTCAGGCAGCTCGAAAAAGGCGAGCACGGACTTACCGTCACTAACACCGTGACATCCTACTAGGTGGTAGAGTTTCGTAGCGACTCGCCCGGATCGGACTTACCTATTCCTGTCGCCATAACGTTTGACGTGTTCCAGTTTGAAGAGTAATTTACCCGGTAAACTTACTTTTGCTCGAGGTCTAACATCCCGGCCTCAGGTTGGCCACGCACCATTACCACCTTTGGTGTCTTGGTGGATTTCTTACCATCTGGAAATCCGTCTGTTTGTTTGCCTTCCATTATTATAAAAAAAGTTGACCCAATGGCTCGTTTGCCTCCTCTTCTATAAAAAAAGCAGGCCTATCCGAGAGTAGAAACTAGTATACCAACAATTAAAAGTCAAATTAATGTAACAAAATGTGTTTCCGTATATATTTCCGGTGCTAGACGTATCGATTATTGAACCTAAGGTCAGAGTGAGTGTCGCTTACGTCAATTCTTCGTCATGTGTATTTATAAGCCAGCAGCGGCCTTTCGTCACGTGGGCATTTTGCTTCTTAAAATTGGATAAAGAAGTCGTGACTCATGAATAACTAAATGCCTTACCCATATTTTCTTTCCGTATCTCGTCACATATACCATGCTAGCAGCTGGTAACATGGAATCCGACGCTAGCTTCTTACTCGCCTTGGCGAGAAAACGGAATGGAACCAGAAATGTCTTAAAAATGCCTGCTCTCTGAACAATCATCACCAAAAGATTTGTGTCACCGACAGTCCTATATGCACTGAGGAAGGAGAAACGGCACGTAATGTACAGACTACAGTAAGCAACGCAAAAACCTCACCCCGTCTTTCTCATAATACTTTGAAATTATTTTAAGAGGGATTTTATTAAGTTTACTGCAATACTGAAGTGCGAGGTTGTGGGAAAAGAACGAGCTCAGCACGTCAGTGCGCTAGACCCTTTGTAGGAAACCAAAGGAAACTTGCAGGGTCTACTGATTTTCTACTAGAGAGCGGACGCACAACAGCTTAAATTCGACCACCAGGAACAAGAAAATAAAACTTCTAATACCAAATGTACTGACCAGGGATCGGACTGATAAGACATTCAGGTATTATTGAATGGGTTCTAAAAGAGTTTTCTTACTTTCAAAACAGATGTTTTAAGCGCTATATTTTAAAGGTTACAAACATTGCAACCTCTTCCCCTTACTTAAAAGGTTACCCTATCGATATGATAACCTAAAGAAGTGTAATCGTATTGTATATATTAAGACAAACATTTGGATTACATAATAAAGTGGTTCGGGAATTAAGCTTGGCTTAAGCTGGGAATGGGTTGCCGGGTTTCTGGTATTGACTATTGGGTATCACGCATATTTTTATAGTAATAAAGAATAAAATACACTTTTTGATAAAGCTGACTCTTATATCGAAATTAAATAAAAAAAGTGAACTAGAAAAGCGTCCAACTTTCCTGAATATTTTTCAATGCCAAATAGCAGTTTAATTAAGATTAATCACGTTCAATAATTGAACTTCTTAAATGAAATCCCTTTAGCTTTTTGTAGCACTTAGGGATAGGAAACTTATGCTAATACAGAGGAATATTTTTAAATATAATAAAATAAGACTTCCCAAACACATAAGCCCTGTTATATTTTTTCTTCTCAGATCCTACAATTAATGCAGCAACAAAATGTCTATCGAAATAATCACTATGATACAGATATAATCAATTTTGGAGCTACGTGTAGGTAAGTTTGTTTTCGAGAAACCAAGTTCAAGTAAAAAAAAACGTGAATCAAAATGATTAACGGCCAGTATTAATAATTAATCCTAATCCAAAACTTGCTGTCCAAGATTGATATTTTGATCCATTTTTATGTTATCGCTTGCCAATAACATATCTGTGGACAGGATAAATATGGCAATTAGGTATGGGATAGGCCGCCGGATACGCAGCTATCAGATTACTTGAAATCCATTAGATTGAGATACATTATTAACATTAACCGTAAGAGGGCAATAATGATAATCCATCAGCTTACATCAGGACTCAAGAGTAAAGACAGCCAGTTGGCCGTTCATTCGATAAGGTAATGGGGCGTGCATCCTTTTATTTTCCACGAGATCGGCCAAGAACAATAGCCAGTGGATTGGACCACATCGTCACCTGCCGCTCGGTCACGCATCGGCAAGTCTGAGGATATCAGATCTTTTACTATTATCCTAAAAAAATTTAAACAATCAAAGTGGAGGAATACTAAATAATAAACAATCCTATCCTGTTAATGTTATAGATGCGAAAGTTTGCATATTTGTTTGTTACTCCTTCACGCAAAAACTGCTGAACCGATCTTTATGAAATCTGGCACACACACAGAGGGTAACTTGGATTAATTAACACATAGAATAGTTTATATTCCGAAAAAAATATCCTGTGGGACCATTAACCTCGAGGGCAACGCCGCAGGAAACAGATAGTTAAATTTAAATGTAGAAAGTATTTATTGCAGCTTTTGTACATCCACAATACTAGGCGCATCACAAATATTATGTCAATCTTTAAGAAAGATATAAAAAAATAATTATCAAATCGCGAAGAAATCGTTGCAAGTCGGTTTTTTAAGATTTACTACTCTTAATTATCAATCTGTCAATTTGGACTCTTTAAAATGAGACTCATAAATAACACCAAAATGAACGGCATTAACAAAGCAGCCATTAACAAACTTCCATTAGGGCATTGAGTCTATCTCCATCACATACACAACAATAAGATTATCAAAAAGAGACAGAAGATTTTTACGATACTAGTTTTATTGCTAATAAAGTTGATTCGTGGTATAAAAGCTGAAGATGTTGAGAACACTGCCCGGGCGCTATTTCCGGAACCAATAAAGTTTTACGTGTATCGTTAAAGCTTGATGGAGTGCATCGTTTGTAAACTGTAAAACAGAATTTTTAGTTTCAACAATGTTAGTATCAGAAGAGCTATATGCTTAACACAGCTATTCTGGCAGTAAGAGACAACGTGGCATATAGATACCATTGCTGTTACGGTCTTTTTAGGTTTTGGCATTTGCGTTAGCATTTTGCCATTAGTCAAGAAGAAATTTAAATGAATTTGCATCAAATTTACCAAAATCGGATTTCAATTATAATTAGTCATAAGTCGTCAATAAGTCATGTCAAGTTTCGGGTATAGCGGTGGCCTCATTATTTAAGCTAATATAGTGAGGTTTGGCGTCAACGAGTAAATATTCGATATGCTAATTTAAAAAAAAAATTATTATGTGTTTCATAAAAAATATCCTTTGCTGTGTAGGTACTAAAAGTCGGTTTTTGCAATTTTCCGGGTAGAAATTATTATTTCGAACACTCAACAAAATTGATATGAATTTTCGTAACTACCACTGGTGGTGGCTAATCGTGGTGCCCTGGTTGTGCCTCTGCCCACCTCTTCTGGAATCTGGACGGGATCACTATTGTTAGCAACTTGCCCAGTTAGGGATCCACGGTTTCATCCATTCCTGTTCGCCATAATGATAATGAGTAACCATCACTGTGTTTTGGCGCCATCGAGAGAAAGTATGGTCGAATTTTTTTTTAATTATTCAAATTTCTAGTTTATATTGAGTGAAATTAGTCAATTTTGGTGGCATTTTGTACAATTGTTCAGGGAAAGTGCACAAATGAAATAATCATGAAGAAATTAGCATATCGTGTAGAAAGGAGAAAAAACCACCCAACAATATTAAGATATTAAAGATCCAATGCAAAAGACTTAAACCTCATTAAATTCAAACCATTAATTATTAAAAAATAACAATGGCGCCAACACAAAGCGTCACTCACGGGATGACTCATCATAAAACATAGAAAACATTCCGTAAGATGAGCTATTAAAAATATTATGTTTCGTCTGTTCAGGCTGAAATCCGATATTTCTATCCCTCGGCCAGACCTTACATATTTTACATAAGCTTTTTTTATGATAATGGAAGCAAACAAGCAGACGGATTTCCTAATGGTAAGAAATTCACGCTGCCTAGAAAAAAAAAACATAAACAGCTGACAGTTTTACGGTGTTTGCTTTCAACTCAGGTAGAAATTATGAGGCTAATAATATGGAATTTGATCATTGCTACGGCAGTTACCAAAGATACATAATAGACTAGTTGTTGCCCGTGTGGAAAATGGTCCTACAGGAACCATTTTTTGGGATAAAAATTATCCTATGTGTTAATCCAAGCTATCCTCTATGTGTGTGCCAAATTCCATGAAAATCGGTTCAGCAGTTTTTGTGTGAACGAATAACGAACTTCCACAGGTAAGAGCTATTAAAAATGTTGCAGATATTTCATGAATGAATAGTTATTTGAGTTGAATTTCTTAGCTGAACAAAATTAATTAATTTTACATACATGTACAAAATTAATATTATACCTACCTTTTTTTCAGGTCAGTTAACCGACCTTATTTTTACCCGACTTTGAAAGATAGTGGGAGGTTACATGTTCGAATCCCCAATTTTTTATATACATATGTCAGTCCGTTATTTCGTAACCTATCTATAAAATTCTTTTACCTATTGGAAAGGGTTGACTTCCGAGGTGGTCCCATTGCCACCAAGTCTGGATCTGATGACAGATTCCCAGGGAAATCGAGGAATATACTAGATATTTCTGTAGGTAGATCACATACCTACTTATTGAGATCCAAGTCAGTTTTAAATTATAATTATATCTTACAATTTAGACGTGCCATAGGTTTCTCTTTCTATTGGAATCACTTTTAGTTTTCACAGCACTCGTGACAACGGTTTTATGTATAATTAATTCAATGACGATAAAAATAATAAGCTATTTAATTGTATCTTCTCGCCCGTATCCCCGAAGAAGTAGGCAGAGGCACAACCAGGGCATCCACGACTAGCCGAAGACATTAAGTCCCACAATGTGATAGGTGGCAAGCCTATCGCCAACCGGTCACATATACAATCCCGAGCAACATTTTATTTATTACAAAATTGGAAAAACCACATTTTCTTTTTGTTGTCCAACCCGGGATTCGAACCCGGGACCTCATGCAGTCAAGTCCAATACCTGAACCGCTAGACACACAGAGAGCTATTTAATTGTTTGATATAATTCTCATTTTTTTTTTACTTTTTCCTTGACCTCGCGTTTTGGAACTATATTTGCAGTAAACATGTCTATTTATATATACATATTTCAACATTTCAATGTAAAACTATAATTGGAATTTGGACGTTTTCCAATACCAAAAGATTCCAAGGTCTGTGAACCATCAATTATTCAAGAATGAACAAAAGCAACTACCGTACATCATGATACGACGTAGGAGGCGTCAGATGTAGAAGCTCTCATTTCTTGAAATACTGTTATCACTACATAGTATAAAACAAAGTCACTTCCTTTATTCATTTGTATGCTTAAATCTTTAAAATTACGAAACGGATTTTGATGCAGTTTTTTTAATATATAAAGTGATTGAAGAGGAAGGTTTATGTGTATAATTTATAGCCGTACAAAGCCGGGGAGGGCCGCTAGTTTTAAATAAAACAAGAAAAGTTCATGTTTTTTTTTCACCTTGGCACTCTAACTATATTAATCCGATATTGTATGTGTTTTACAGTAGTATCTTCACGCCCACAGTAGTATCTTCACGCTTCTTCTTCCCCGAAGACGTAGGCAGAGGCACAATCAGGGCACCCACGACTAGCCGAAGACACTAAGCCCACAAATTGATAGGTGAAAAGCCTATCGCCAACCGGGTACGTATTCGATTCCAAGCAACATTTTTTTATTAGAAAATAGGAAAAACTACATTTTCTCTTTGTTGCCCGATCCGGAAATCGAACCCGGTACCCCATGAAGTCAAGTCCAACACCTGGACCGCATGACCGCAGAAGCAATAATACAAATATACATATTATTATTATTTCATATACATTTGAAAAACAGTTTCATAACATCTGGTTAATTGCAACAGCCTGTATTTCGCCTCTTCTTTTGTAATGAAAAACCTGTCTTTGTTTTTCGCATGTCTAGAACTTATTGAGGTATCTTATTGAGGTTGTCTAATGATCTTTGCATTTAGAAATTATTTATACTGTATGCTAAAAATTAATATTGAACTTATTACTATTCTTATAATTATTTTAAGTTTTCATAGAAGTTTAATAGTGAAGAATAAGATGCCAGGTAAAACTAGCAAGAGTTTATATCTTTGATACGATTCCCAACCTTCTCTTAAATTTTGACTAGTTCTTTAAATGTCACCCTGTAAACGAAATTGGGAACTCATTTTTAGCTAATAGTCTACGACTTCTTCAGATTTTGATTTTGAGATCGAGAAATACACAACCAAATTTACATGGTGGTAAAAAACAAATGTTGCTAGACATAAAAAATAACACTGGTACGTAGGCCTGAGCATACCAGCTCTAACTTCAACAATTTTCAAACATAGAAACAGAAACATAAGTCACCTTAGTTACTTATAAATAATCTAACCTTACTTATAAATATAATAAATAACTTTTCCCCGTGTTGGTCCGGGCTCCTTTGTAGAATCGACCATCTGCCTTCATGTGCCAGGCAGCTCGTAAAAAGCGAGCACAGGCTTGCCGTCACTAACACCGTGACATCTGACTAGGTGGTAGAGTTTCGCAACGACTCACCCGGATTGGTACCACCGTCCTACATATTCCTGCCGCCATAACATCATGACTTGTTCCGGTTCAGAGGGTGAGGTAGCCGGTAAACTTACTTTTGCTCGAGGCCTATGGTTGGCAACGCACCATTACTACCCTTGGTGTCTCTAGGCGGCGAGAATTTCTTACCATCCCCCGGAAACCCGTCTGCTTGTTTGCCTTCCAATGTCATGAAAAAAAAAACTGCATATCAGGTAACAGTTGTGATCTCGTACTGGCTTATTAATAAAGAGCTTACTGTCTTTGTACTTCTTATTACCTGAAACCAGAGAAAATAATAATAAGCAATATATTTTAATTCGAACTATATAAACGCATTAAAACTACATATGTAGACTTTAATTCCTTTAAATACGATCCGATACTTCTCTTTAGGATGCACAAACACAGTCATTTCGTTATCTTTATTTTTAACATATCTTCAATTTAAATTAATATAATTATTTACTTTTATTTAATTAGCCGGCGGTTTTTATTTCTATTTTATGTGTTTTCATCAAATAAAACAAAGCCTCTTAGGGCCATTTGCACGTACCTAGGTTAAGTATTTAACTTTGGTTAGCTTCTAACTAGGGTTAAATCACTTTATATTTGATTATTGAACTTATGGTTAAAGTTAAGATAGAAACGTGCAAGTGGCTCTTTTTGCTTCAAACAAAGGAAAATCGCTTAATATAGCCCCATACGATACGATTAGTTATCAAAAACAAACCGATAAACAAAAAATAATTGCAATATGTTTTTTTTTTTTATTTTAATAGAATAGAATAGGCTTTTGAAGCGAAGTTTCTTTTCCCAATACTATTTTCTAGTAGTATATTTAATCATAATGTATAACACTTTTCCGTACGCGTGTTTGTCACCTAAATTTCAGGACCGATTTGATCGACATTTTGTATGAATATTTCAATTTGTTCCTGGATTCCAATTTAAGGCGGTATGGAGTTCGCCGGGGCACCGTACACCGTACAAAATTATTTAAAGTCGATACAGATTTTTTGAAATAAATTTATAGTAGTTGAAAGTTGATGTATAAATTATACTCCCGTAATATCTAAATCTGTTCAGAAGTTTGTGCGTGAAATAGTAACAAACATCCTAATAAATAATGGTTTTTTATACACGATGCCTTCCATTTTATTTTCATAGCTTCATTTTTTTCATGCGGCTGGAAGAAATTTCTGTTGTTAGAGATAAGCCTGCCATTTGTGCATTTTATTTTTGTGTAGTGTGCAATAAAGTAATAAATAAATCCATAAACATCCATCCATATTTACAAAATATTGCATTTAATAATAATATGTGTTATTCTGATGTATAAACTATGTTCCTGTAAAGTTTTATCTAGAAAGTCGTAGAGTAATTTGAGCGTTACGGAATTTTCCATGCAGTCTTATAAACTTTTGCATTTATTATACGAGTAGGATTTTCATCTGGTATTAAGTAACTAGTTTAAAATTTTATAATATACTAGCTGACCCGGCAGACGTTGTTCTGCTAAGTATATTTTTAATGTGATTTTAATAAAAAAAATTAGGGTGAGTCACCCTCATCGCTTAGGGGTTTTATACCCCTATATAGATGTTGGCCGATTCTCAGACCTACTCAATACGCTCACACAATTTCATTAAAATCGGTCAAGCCGTTTCGGAGGAGTACGGGAACGAACATTGTGACACGATAATTTTATATAGAAGATTTAGATTACACATAACTTGACTGTCATTCGTAAACATTTCTGAGAAATTGGCGACATTTTATCACATTTGAATGAAATAAAACTTGCACATCATAATTCTAATAATTAATTTGCAAGCGTTTCTAAACCGGTCTCGTATTACACGATTTGACCGTTTCGCTCAATGGTGCAACATGTTACCAATTTCCAAAGAAATTCATTTAAATTTGCAACATATACCTACCTGTTACCAACAAACAGAAGTAAAGACGATTTAACCATAAATTTGAAAGTTTAAAAAAAAATGGTGGAGATGTAGTAAGTAGTAAGGATACTAGTTGGGGACGGACAAAAATCATCCTATCTTTAAATTGTAAGTATTTTTTAATTTTATGATATTGGAATGCAAACAAGCACACGGATTTCCAGATGGTAAGAAATTCACGCCGCCTAGAGACACCAAAGGCTGTAATGGTGCGTTGCCAACCTGAGGCCGGGATGTTAGGCCTCGAGCAAAAGTAAGTTAACCGGCTACCTTACCCTCCGAACGGGAACACGTCATGACGTTATGGCGGCAGGAATAGGTAAGGCGGTGGTACCAATCCTGGCGAGTCGCTACGAAACTCTACCTTCTAGTCAGATGTCACGCTGTTATTGACGGTAAGCCTATGCTCGCCTCTTACGAGCTGCCTGGCACAGGAAGGCAGATGGTCTATTCTGCAAAGGAGCCCGGACCAACACGGAGAAAAACTTTGTAAACTTTCATAATTTTAGGATAACAATTGAAGAAAAGAACAAAAAGGACTGCTTTTACCAATATAAAAAATTTGCATTTGCAAATCAGTTAACTACTTTACACGAGTGAAAGCCTTGCTCCGGAAGACAAGTCATCGTACGTAATTATGGGAAGGTGATTAAAAAGTGCTCCATACCTCTCGTTTGTCATCGTTCATTGAATGAAGAAAGTGTGATGCACTAAAATACTTTAGCTAGAGGATTGATTTTTCCTCGTGTTGGTCCGGGTCTGCTGAATAGGATAGACTATCAGCCTCTACCATAGGGGCTGATGGTATATCCTACTTAGCAACCTGCTGCTAGTAAGAGACCAGCACAAGACTACTACCAGTAGAGCGCTGTATAGCAACTTGCCCAGCTCCTCTACCTTACTTATTCCAGCCGCATTAATCTCTCTATTTTGTTCCGGAGAATTGGGTAGCCGGTAGACTTGCACAATAGGCGGCCTCAGTACGCACCAGAACATCTGTGGTGTCTAAAGGCCATGGTTATCTCTTACTATCTTTATGTGTGTGCCAAATTCCTTACTTTATTTTCTTACTTGCTTTCTGTTATCTGAGAATATCCATTTCCTACTAAATTTAGCGTATCCTACTAAAATTTGAAAATATTTTTTGCAAGACAAGAACACACGTTATCACGGACACCAAATTCACCAAACAGTTTCCAAACTGAAACCAGAATTTGCCTCTTCTGTAGGCAACCCTAGTTGCCCTAGATATCTAGCATATGTGGCTATATATGTATAGGTTGGTCAAATATATAATACTAATACTTAGCTCAAGTTTATGTATGTACTAACAATATTTAATGCTATAAATAAACGAATATAAACCTGAATATCTAAATCGGAACACAATAACTGGCGAGCCCTAACATTGTGACGACAAGTGTGTCGGTGGTATTACTGCGGGTGAGTGAGTGCTTTTAGTGACTCCCTCGTCACCTAACGGGATTATCCAAGGACGGTGTCACAAGTCTCCAAACTCGGACTGTTTGTATGAATTGATTAAAGCTAGGGAGGTCAATAGGAATCGTGAACTCACTCGATATTGTCTGCTCGCCTAGTAAGGGAGTAGAAACTTGGCGTGAATATATGTATGTCTGTAAAACTAGTGTTTGAAGTATATAACTTTAGAGATAATTGAAAAGGCCGTGTTACGTCGAAGCCGAACAATACCATCAGGCAACATTCCAAGAACGATAAACGGTTTGTTTTATGAATACTAACCAGAATCGCTGAACCGCATTCCTGAAGCACCACAACAAAAATAAAGTCTGCCGTGAACCAAAACATTCGACTATGACTCATTGGCACTCATAGGTTAATTATGTAGCTAAGAAGTTCACCGCGGCTATGCTCCCGTCTAAAAGTTATTTTCTCTATTAGGAACCCGTTTGGATAAGCGGATAAAAATTGGCCTTTGGTAGTCATTTTCCTACGCACTCACTACACTAACATAAAGTTATTCCTATCTTCTTGAGACGACAGTATTAGAAAGAGACAAAAAAAGAGTTAAGAGCTATATTTGATATTTGCCATCGTCGACATTTGGTGAAACTTTCAAATATTAATCTTTACTGCTGAGTAGTTGAAGTTTTAGCTCTGTTATAACTTATAAGCGTAACCGGTAAACTATTTATAAAATAACAAATTATAAGTGATACCTAAAACAGTACAAGTGTTTCTTCTTTTAAAAATATGAACGTTTAGTGCTGCCGGATTATTAGTTTGTATTTGACATATCTTAAAACTATTGCTTCGTGCTCGGAAAACGTTAATTGACCAAATGGCAGAAAAAATACTGGGATAGGTTACAGCTACGGTTAACCCAAAGAATTTTAAGACTAGGTAAATCTAGGCCTGGACTAATAAATATTGTATTATACCCAATATTATATATTTATATTATATATCTTTTTTTTTAATATATGATTATATTAATTATATATATAATTATATTATATATATTATGTTATAAATCGCCTCTGTGGTCTAGCGGTTCAGTTGTTGGACTTGACTGCATGAGGTCCCGGGTTCGAATCCCGGGTCGGGCAACAAAAAGAAATTGGGTTTTTCCAATTTTCAAATAAAAAAAATGTTGCTCGGAATTGGATATGTGCCCGGTTGGCGATAGGCTTGCCACTGTGTGTGGGACTTAGTATCTTCGGCTAGTCGTGGGTGCCCTGGTTGTGTCTCTGCCTACCTCTTCGGGATACTTTATATAATTATACACCATCGACATTGATAAATAATACGATAAATTGGTAATCAATAATCATCATTGTACAAAAAGACACAAGAAACTTTAATTATCATCAAACAATCTGAAAATGTTATTTCTTCGTGACATAATAATTTGGGGCAAGAAAAAAAATGCAAATATATAACAGATATTTATTTGAGACGAAGAAAAGGAGAGAACATAAATAACTATCAGATTACTATGCTATATTTATATTTCATCATGATAATTATCAATGACAGAAAAAAAAGTGTGTGTGTACTTATGTACACGCGTTAGAAGTTATACTTCTTTGGCGTAATAAGATATTTTTTTTTAAACTAAAATGTTATCTATAGCTAACTTCATAGCTAACTTCATCATGTCGGTTTTTCGTGACGGTGTGCGCGCGCATCGTAAAAATTTACCCTCATCATTTTTTCCTAACGCGCCAAAAGAAGTATAACTTCAAAAACAATTAGAATGCTCATACCGAGCTTCCACAGAGTCAGCCATTCTTTGTGGGCCATATGGGGCACAATACATTTTCAAATCACACTAAAAAAATTTAAGAGCCGGAAGATTTGCACATTACGTTTACCACCCTGACCAAAGAACGGCAATGCACCTATGACATCTAAGGTGTATATAGCTTGTGTGTGTAGTATTGTATCAACCGAGTAGCTGGATGTAAGTTCGCAATCTATTCAAATAAAGAAATTTAATAATTATTATGTATAAAATCTAAAATTATATTACTGTATATTTATACATTTTGAGTTTCATCAAAATTGGTCAAGTAGAAGCGGAAGTTTTTTTTTTTTTTTCGAAATGACTACTGTTGTGTACGTCTATTGTGGGCCAGTGGGCGAGCAGAGTGCTCAGCCAGAGATGTAATTTTGGGTGGGGCCTGGGACCCCCCTCCCTAAGGGTGTCTCCTGTGAGACCGTACCTCGGCTTAGGGTGGGATCTTGGTGAAGCGGAAGTATCTTCGAGTTACGATTTGTATTATGAATACCAAACGTTATACCGAATTCCATGTGACACAGCAGACACAAAATATGTCGATATCAAAACATCCATAGTTTCGACACTATGACTCACTATGTTAGTCACAGCCCAGGATGTTATTAAGTCGACATTTTTACAGTAGCATTTGGATCTAGATTCTAGAACATCGACTTAGCATGACTTTTGTAATACTAAATACCACCGACTAAACGTGACTTTTGCAATAATACCCAGGGGGGTGATTATGTAACTCAGTTACCAACTCAAAACGGGTGAGTGTACATCGAATCGCTGTCAAATGACGTGTTTTGTATTTGCTATCTCCAGAGACTAACAGAAATACAATAGAGATAGCAAACACAAATGACGTCATTTAATGTACACTTTTACAGTTTGAGTTGACAACTGAGATACATAATCACCCCCCAGGGCTGAAGAGGTTCAGTTAAGATATTTTAATATTATACACTAGCTTCTCGTTTACAACCGTCTCGACTTCATAAGGGTGGATTTTTTTATTTTTTGTTGTAATAATATATAAACTGAAATGGTAAAAACATTTCATGAATCTAAGCCTTTCTGACTTTTACATTTTATGCGTGAGGATTTCAAGTCACTGGTGCAGTCAGTCGGGTTAAGTTGTAGTCTTAAAACCTCCTATCGATTTTATCATGCCGTTATCACGTCAGTGCTTGCCATTGTCCTGTTGCAGTTTTGGAGATCACGGTGGCCAATAATCTGTTTGTTGATATTGATGATTTTTTTTTATAATATTGCAAGGCTAACAAGCATACGGATTTCCTGATGGTAAGAAATTCACGCCACCTATAGACACCAAAGATGTTAATCGTGCGTTGCCAACCTGAGGCCGGGATGTTAGGCCTCGAGCAAAGTAAGTTTACCGGCTACTTTACCCTCCAAACCTTAATATACTCTTTATATAACATTACAAATTCAAAAGTCTGTCTATCTAATGCGCTTTCAAGTATTAATTCCTGAATCGATTCTCATGTAATTTGATATACATAGAAATCAATATTCGAATTCAAATTAGGGCTAGAATAGAGAACGAAACTTTATATGAAAAGCGTAACTTTTCTACACTAACGTCACACACAACAACACACACACACAACAAACAGCTAGTAGCATTACAAATTTGAATGTCTGTCCGTTAAGCTTACAAGGCTAAACCGCTGGATCGATTTTAATGTAATTTGATCGGCGAAATCAAAGACTGTGTCTTGAATTCAAATAATGTCTACTACGGAATGATAGTTTATAAGATAATCTATTCCACGCTAATGAAGTGGAGGATAAACAGCGAGTATCATTATCATCATTATGACCGCCTCTTAGGTCGAGTGGCTTGCGTACATGCCTAACTACACCGATCAACCGCGAGACTCGGATTCGATTGTCGACGGTGGCAGGCATTTGTGTGACGCAAATAGATGTCTGCATTTCCGGGTCTGGGTAGTTATTAAATTTATTCAGGTATCTATTTAAGTATTTCTATGTAATAGTATCGTTGACTAACACCTATAACACAAGCATATAATTTGCTTACTTTGGGGTTAGATTCAATTTGTGTAATTAGTATACAAACAAAGAAATAAAAAAACAGTTCGACGTAAATAGCATCAAACATACCATGATGACCTACGCACAAGGACCAACGCCAATTAGTCATTACACATTAGAACAATGGTAAATTAGCTCACCATTCGGAAACATAAACACTGTTAACTCTTGATTAAACCAAAGACAGAAATAGATTACACAGACAAAGAACGTTTAAACATTTAAGACTTAAAACCAATATGACACATTTCAATGACAAACAAACATACACATCAACCCCCGAAGAAGTAAGCAGAGGCACAACCAAGGCCCCCACGACTAGGCGAAGATAGTAAGTCCCACAATGTGATAGGTGGCAAGCCTATCGCCAACCGGGCACATACCCAATCCCGGGCAACATTTTTTTATTAGAAAATTGGAAATACCACATTTTCTTTTTTGTTGCTCGAACCGGGATTCGAACCCGAGACCTCATGAAATCAAGTCCAACACTTGGACCGCTAGACCACAGAGGCGATTCAGGAATCCAAAGATAAGTTTATGGAGAACAATATATCTATCGTGTTCCATTATCCTCCAAACCAGAACATGATCATGGCAAAAGTTATCATAATAGTAATAGTATCAATCCATAATTATATTAATTAACACTAGCCGAGCCAAAAGGTGTTGTCTGTCCTAGCTATGAATAACTAATTAAACAAAAAAAATAAGCAAAATTACGTCATCCGTTCAGACGTGATATGCTGCACTAACACTGCACAATAATTCTGCACACGTTTGTATATATCCTCACGCTAAGTCTTTTGGTTTTCACGGGGTATGTAGTGTATCGAGTGCAAAATTTCACGACTCTTGCAGATCTGTCTGGCTTCCTTATAATAAATACATTAGCAGTTTCACGCAGCTTCGCCTGCTTAACTTGGTTTTTACTGCACCGATTTTGATGAAACAAAGCCTATTTCACTCAGGGATAATGTAGCATTCTAAGGGTGAAAATTTTTTTTAAATCGGTCCAGTAGTTTCGGAGTCTATTCATTTCAAACAAACAAACAAAAAATCAAACATTTCCTCTTTATAACATTAGTAGTATAGATAAAAATTACAGTTTATGAACAATTTCGAAATAAATATCTACTTAATTCACAGTTGCAAAATTTCAACGAAGAAAAGTGTCATTGTAGATAGCGTTTTTGCATTTGTATTGTTATTAGGATTGTGAAAAAAAGCTATATGGAGTATGAATAAATTATTGGGAAAAAACAATTTGGAAGTCAATATCCAGTTTCTAGTAGCATAATTCCAATGACTTCTTGGTTGATGTTGGTAAAATTTGAAAGCAAACATTATTAGAATAATATAACAGCACAAAAGAATAACCATAGTAATTGTATTAGTAATATAAGAAAATATCCTATCTATATGAGATATTACATTCTGCTCTACAAAAGCCAGACTAAAAGCCTTACATGATATTATACCTAAGAGTGACATTGTTAATGAGTGACCAAGGCGAGCTAATGGCATACTGTTGTTACCAGGATTCAATAACAATGTGGGACTGTTATTTTTCTTGGCTCGGAAAATTATAAATGAAATCTAGTTTGTGTTGTTCGTAATTTATTTTATAGGAGAGAAGACAAACGGGCAAGTGGGTCACTTGATGGCTGACGACAAATGATCACCACCGCCCACGGACATCCGACTAATACAACACTAATATTAAATACAGCACATGTAACGAATGCACCATTGAAGTCCATAGTGTCTATATATTTGGCATGTATGTTTATACTATAGTTAATATAGTAAATTAGTAAAGAAACAGATTTATAAAAATGGTTACGAAATTATATACATATTATTAACCATTTATTTTATTAAAAATACCTAAAAACAAACATATGAAAATCAATCCTACCTGCATAATTTAAACGCAGTAAAACTACATAATAAAAACAACTTCAATTTTAATATTATCTCATCTAAGTTTTAATTATAATTCCAATGTTTCTCTATATTCCAGATTTCAAGTTATTTGGTCATTTTATACTGAGTGTATCTGTAATGTTAAAACTATTAAAAACATAAATTACATTATTATGTGGTGTTATTAAGCGTTTCACAGATTCGTTACCGACCTCTTAGGAATGTTTAGTCTTTTCGCGAAGGTTTTTAAGCCGTATCCGTTTCTTATGTAAGAATATATTTTAACATAATTGTTTTTTTATAAGCATAGTAACAATTTAAATGTCCAATAGTCACATAATAATGTATTCCTTAAATTTTTCAATCATCGCTTGTTTTAAAAGCACTATAGTAAAAACACGTATTTATAAAAATATTTATTGTTATATCATGGTAAAATAAAATCAAAAATGATTTACATGTCTTACATTTACAAACAAACAACAGTTACATTTACAGTTACAAACAGTTTAACAGAACTTATATTCAAAACCAAATAACATAGTAAGAGACTTGTGTCTGCAACTAGGATGCCCTGTGCGCGAGAGAAAAGACGTAAGTGGGATATAATTAGATTTTTTTTAGGAAACACGATTTTTTTTTTCACAATGCTACGAAATAGAAACAAAGAAATAGTAACATGTCCATCAGACATACGAAGTATTGGTCGCCCCAATTATCGTAATGAACAGGTGACGGGAACAGAAAGCCTACGCCACGACTAGTAATGTTAATTAAAACGGATCATATGAAATGTTTTAGAATTCCCAGGCTAATAAACGATAAAAGGCGGACTCGACCTTTTGAAATATCTTCCTACCTAGCAAGAAAGTGGTAGCGTTTTGCGATGACTCTTCGAAAATCAAAATTGCTATCACCATCTTATCTACTCCTGCCGTGATAACATCATTGCTTGTCACTATTGTATACCAGTTAAGAGGCATAAAACGATTAGAGAGTAGAAACGCCGTTAACAATTTTTAATTATAATCAGAAAAATCCTCTTTTGTTTGGCGTCCAAAAATTTGGTACAAGATATCTAAATTACTTTTGTGTTTCTAATATTGCCTAACTGTCCTATTGGAAGAAAATATAAAAAAGCTTTTAAATAAGTTTGAGTGGTTACAAAATGGCCACATTTTTTTTTATTTACGGGGTTTGTAAATAATAAATATTATCACGTGTCGCATTATTGCGGCCAATTAAAATGACTTCTCATGAGTCAGCTCAGGAACGCTCATCTTTTGTGTATTCTTTTTAACGTCCTCTTTGAACCTATATGCTTCTAAATGTTAAAAAGAAGCAATTTAATTTCCTCCATTGTTCGGGTTCGCCTCTATTACGTTTTCCACATTATTTTCACGCCCATATCCCCGAATAGATAGGCAGTGGCACAACTAGGGCATCCACGACTAACCAAATACACAAAGTCCCAAAATGTGATAGGTGGTTTTCCACACTTTCAAAATCCATGCTATAACATAAGATGGAACTCCTTTTAATATTCGTAACAGTGAATCAATAATCTTGTTTAAAAATCGATCAAAACATTTTTACTTCTCTGGTTTATAAACATTTGTTGGTTAATAAGAAACTTCCTCTCATCAATTCTTGACCCTATCAGCAACAATACTCACTCCAATAAGTAATTATTAATTAGGAATCTCTATCTCTCAAGAGAATTGTTCACCGTCAATGTATGCTTTTACTGATTATTTTCTCTACATTAGGTTAGTTCTTCTTGTATTTGTATATTGTTTGTACAAAGAAGTATCAAACAATAATAATAGCAATAGACGTCAAAAGAAAGCAGCAATGTACAAACGTGTTGCTTTGTTCACTCCGAGTGTCGGGAGGGGCAGGGATACTGGGTCCAAACTGGTTTCCCCACAAAAAGTCACGCACGACTTCAAGTTCCACCTTTGTTTGGTCTGGCAACTTTTACAATGGAAAACATGTTTTTTTATACTTGTCTAAGACTGAATATATATGACAAAAATGTTCAAAATCACCTGGTGGTAAGTGATCACCACTAGTCCTGGTCGACGGGCATCCGCAACATTAACACAGAGTTATCTTCATTATAAATGCGATCTTCATTTCAAATGATAACCAGATTTACAATGACCCTTTTATACTCAATCCTCGTGTTTTTTTAAAGTTATCAGCTAATAGGAGCAAGGATCTTCTGTTAGTAAGAGACAAACGTAGCCTTTAGACGCCATAGATGTTGTAGGTGCGTCGCTCTCCAGTGGTCGGGATGATAGGCCAATCGTGCAAAACTACTGGCTACCCTACCCACAAGCACGACAGTCATTACCATCAGACCATCTGTCTCCCTGGCTGTCACACAGCTCCTAAGAGGCGAGCATATATTAAATGGCCCATTACCACCAAGACCGCTGGTGGTCGAGTGCTGTGCAGCTATACACTGACTTAATTATTTCTGCCGCCATAACGACATTTTCAGGTTCAGTAGGTTACTCTTGTAAGCTCGATTCATGTAATGTATTTGATGTAATTGGAGTCGTGAATGTCATTTTAGGTATACTCTTGAACGCAATACTGGCGCATTATTAACATTTATGTAGTTAATGGTAAACCATAAGTTATGTTATCGGATTCATTAAATTTATTTTAACTAAATGTAATAATCCGCTAGTACAGTGTTCAAAAGTATCAAACCCTAACACCCTACAGGTTCGGAGATTAGGGTAGCCGGTAAAATGCATTATTGGCCTAACCTCGGTATCAGGACATCGATGCACCTGTAGCATTTATGGTGTCTATAGGCCACGCCAGTCTCTTACCAAGAGTGCCATGGGTGAGTGTATTCCTTGAATCCCTACTAATGTTATAAATGCGAAAGTCAGTCTGTCCGTTTCTTTTTTACTGCTAAGCCGATTGTGATGAAAATACATAGGTTAAGACCAGAGTTCCAACACAGGCTAGTTTTTTTCAAAAATTAGACACGGTCTACCGTCATATTTATAAACACGGAGTACAGTACTCCAAGGTTTAAATTCGTATTATAGTCCTTATTACAATGTGATACAGACTATAATATCAACTTAATTTTATTCCTACGTATTTATTAATAATCACGATAAAGGTCTTGTCTAGTTCGTTGCCAAGCGATTTAAAAGTATTTCAAACAACTCATACGAAATACCAACGAATGTAAACATGTCATCGACAAGGCACTCGATAATTCTGTGTGATAACATTATCTTATCTGATTGATTCGAAGGGTCATTCATGAGATAACTATCAATGGGCACGTGAGAGCTTATCGCATGCTGAGGGCATCTATTTTTATAAGTTCGGTCTGAAGGGATAAAATTGAAGCTTTCGTTGGTTTAATATTAAACTGGCATCTAACTATTTACATTTC
The DNA here is from genome assembly GCA_002245475.1 of Calephelis virginiensis. NCBI lineage: Eukaryota > Metazoa > Arthropoda > Insecta > Lepidoptera > Riodinidae > Calephelis > Calephelis virginiensis. Next base: position 299,009 of record NJDC01001549.1, read on the forward strand.
TTAGCCTCGTTGCCTTGAGTTACAGCTTTGAGCTTAACAAGAGGATTAATAATGTCAAAAGCCGGTATCGCATTCGCAAGTTTTCTTTCAAACATATTATGTACAGGAACAGAGCAGTGATGTTTTTTAACTTCAGGAACTTCTAGTTTATGTTTGTTATACTTATTAAAAATTAAAACCTTTGTTTTTACCGTTTTGAATAACTAAATTTCCTAGGTCACACTTTGTAAAGACAGTTTCATTTTTTTAAGGCCGATTCTGAAAAATCAATCTTGTTCAAATATTTTTTTGAAACCTTCTAGGACCAAAATATTAACGTTTGTCATTTCTTTTAGGGTTCCGTACTTTTAAAGGAAAAAAGGAACGTCTGTTCGTCTGTCAACATCCTTTTACTCAATAACGCGCGAAGATATCGACAATCAAGCTAAAATTTATACCAAAAACAGTATGCCTGAGATACTGTCCCTTGGTGCTGTAAAAAAATCATACTTCTTTTTTTTATTCAACGCATTTTTTTATTAGATATACAAATATAAATTGCTGACAGATTTCCTAGGACATAAAATACCTATACGTCATCAGTAGCCAACAAACATGTAAACGATGCGTTGGCAACCTTAGGCGGAAAGGTTAAGCGTTAACTTTATGGGTTATCCTACCCTGCAAACCAGAATACGCTGAAGGCACTGAAGTTAAGAAGGTATAATCCTAAAATTAAATATCTGCAATAAATCCCCGAAAAAACCTATATGTAAAGTAGCTAGTTAAAAAACTTCTCGTCAAGTCATTTGCTTGCAATGCTTGCAACGCACACGTATTCTCGGTATTAACAGAATTCCCAAACGATTATGACTTAGGAACCTTCAAGAAAAGAGCGTACTCATGCCTTAAGGGTCGGCAACGCATCTGTGATACTCCTGGTGTTGCGGATGTCCGTGGGCGAAGGTGATCACTTTCCATCAGGTGACCCACTTGCTCGTTTGCCTCCTCTTCTATAAAAAAAACCCACACGAACGCACGCATACACGCACACATGCATCTCGGACACACGCAAGCACGCACGCACGAACGCAAGCTCGCGCATGCAAATCAAACTTATAACTACCCCCGTTTTCCACCGAAGTTTAAAAATAGGCAAGACTGTATTTTTGACCCGCACCAGACGTTGCAGTACTTTAGCAGCTATAGGGTATAATTATAAGAAGATTTATCTCAATTTACCATATACCTACATTATCTTGCCGCCGTCGTCATGTTGACGCTCGACTTTGTTGTATTACTGATTGATTTCTCTTTTTAATGTCTTTTAAGGACGAGTATTTGATACCATCTAGAAATGTGTCATCTCATTTGCAATCAATTCCATAAAATACACAGATAAAATACTTTATTATTTGTAACAGATATGTAAAATACGCGGCTCTATCTTATCAAGACATATAATATCGTGAATAACAGTTACGTAAAATTCATAAATCAGTAAAACGTGATGCGATAACAACAGCAATTTTAAACGATATCGTTGCAATTGATTTTGAGATTTTGTTAATCAACGCCATTGGAAAGGGCTAAAAATATTTTCGTCCTAGTCCTTATGTATTTTTGTTCCCATGTTGGTCCGGGTCTTCCGTGTAGAATAGACCATCTGCCTCATTGCAAGATAGCTAGTAAGAGACGACCACAGATTAAACAGGTAATTACCAAAAGACCAGGTAGTACAGTGCTGTGTTCTGCAGCACCCTACCTCAGTAGGGACCCACCACCTTATCCATTCCTGCCATCATTAAATGTCTATTATGATCCGGTCCTGAGGATAGAGTAGCAGATAGATTTGCACAATCTGCTTATAGATCTTGATTGTCTCCTGACGTTAGGAAACTTGGCTTGACTTAGGCTAAGGAACTTAGGCTTGTTCACTGACCTGTCACTTAAATCTCTACCTATTTTGGTTACTGCTAAATTTATTTCAGACTTCTTTATAGAAATGTAGACACACACTATAAATGTTACCCAGCTGTCCTTGCGTCTACAGACTGAGATGTCTACAACATGCGAAATGTCTGCAACATTTCTTGAAATATCAAAAAAATATTAGTATAAACAAAGACTAATAAAGAGCATATATTTATTTCACAGACTTTTTTATAGAAATGTAGACACACTATAAATGTTATCCAGCTGTCCTTGCGTCTACAGACTGAGATGTCTACAACATATGCAGACATTTCGTGAAATATCAAAAAAATATCCGTATAAACAAAGACTAATAAAAAGTATATACGAGGGCCATTCAATGAATTTTTAGCCTAAGAAAAAATAAAGAAAATTTTGAGAAAGTAAAGATTTATTT
>NJDC01001549.1:301580-318429 GCA_002245475.1 Calephelis virginiensis
GTATGGCATTTTTATTTGTGTAGAGTTAACTAGAGAACTTTTTTCAACCTGTAGAGTTACTCTCGAATCTCGATTTCACACAAATTGTAAATTGGAATCGGATATGTCATTTTAGGCACTCTTGAATACAGTAGTAGTGGATTATTAACATATAGTTTATAATAAACAAATTATTATATCGGATCCGATGATTTTCAATTAAATGGAAATACTAATATTATTAATACTATTGTGTGTACTATTGTATTTGATTGCAATTTACAATTTGCATGAAAACGACATTCGAGAGTAACCCTCCTAATATCTAACCTGGTTCTCATGTACGAGCTAAATTACTTGAAAATGCAGACGTAAATGTTGCAAGAATTTTAATCTCAAAATTGTAAACGATTCTTATTTTTATTAATAAATTTCCCTATGTTGGTCCGGGCTCCTTTGCAGAATAGACCATCTGCCTTCCTGTCAGGCAGCTCGTAAAACGCTTACCGTCACTAACACCATGATATCCTACTAGGTGGTAGAGTTTCGCAGCGACTCCCCCAGATTGGTACCACCGCCTTACCCATTCCTGCCACGTTCGGTTCGGAGCGTAAAGTAGCCGATAAACTTACTTTTGCTCGAGGCCTAACATCCCGGCCTCAGGTTTACAAACCACCATTACCACCTTTGGTGTCTCTAGGCGTCGTGAATTTCTTAGCACCAGGAAATCCTGGTGCTAAGAAAGGAAAAAAAAAGGAAACTCATTTCTACCAAATTGCCATGAGTGATCTATTCTTAATAGTGATATTGTGATCTTCGGTCACTATAGGCCGCATCGGGGAATGCGCGCGGAATGCTTTGAGGAAATCTGCCGAAAAAATCCGCGCCGATGCGCCCCGGCACAGTGGACGTTGATCCATACAAAATGTATGCAAAGGATCTAGGCGGATTATTGCGCTGTGATGCGCCCTGTCCTAATGGGCGCTATCATTAGATGTAGTAGTAAGTAAATAAAAAATATATACGTGCAAAGTCCTGATGTTGAAATAGGTATCTTCTCAATAATTTATTCATGCAATACTATAATTTATGATTGAACTAGTTACAGGCTGAAGCGAAACAAGAACACCTGCATTTAATCAGTTGTTTTGGTTTATAGTTGATAATAGCTAGAACGTACTACCTAGGTACTGGTTATCAAGAAACTGTAACAATATGGTCTATTACTAAGTTGCCGGCGCAGAAAGTCGCAAGTGTAATACCACAAACTTATGTGTTCGGTAGTCAATATGGGAACTAAATCGCTATTTCGAGAAACATCATTCTCCCGTGCGTTTTTATGTGTGAGTATCGAAAATTAAACAAATAGCCATAATAGTTTCCCCGTGTTGGTCCTTTGCAGAATAGCCCTTCTTCCTTCCTGCCAGGCAGCTTGTAAAAGGCGAGCATAGGCTTACCGTCACTAGCACCGTGACATCTGACTAGGTGGTAGAGTTCACTAGCGACTCACCCGGATTGGTACCACCGCCTTACCTATTCCTGTCGCCATAACGTCATGACGTGTTCCGGTTTGGAGGGTAAGGTAGCCGGTAAACTTACTTTTGCTCGAGGCTTAAAATCCCGGCCTCAGGTTGGCAACGCACCTTTGATGTCTCTAGGCGGTGTGAATTTCTTACAATCAGGAAATCCGTCTGCTTGTTTGCATAACAAAAACGAGAAAATACACAAATTGAATCTAATTCTTAAGTAAGTGTTATGGGTATTAATCAAAGATACTAAAATGTAGAATTCCTTAAATTGAAATTGAAATGTAGAATTTATTGAACACACAGACCCAGAAAAGCGGACATTTAAATGTTCATTTTACAAATAACTGCCTTCGACGGGAGTGAAACATGTGCCTCGCGGTTCGTCGGTGGAGTTAGACGTGTACGCTAATCTGTCGACCAATCAAGTGGTCAAAAACTTAACGCAAATATTTTATTATTAGGTATCACTATTTGTTATGCAAAATTCTAAATCAGAAACACTAAACGTCACTCTAGGGATGCTGTTTAGTGCACAGAAAAGTTGACCGCACTGTACAAAGAAACTGTATTGGCTACAGAACACAATGCAAGCACTAAAAAACCGGCTAGCATGAGTTAACACATATCTACTCGGAACCCCTCCCGAATTCATTGCTTTATTTGTTGAATAAGATCTGATTAAGGGACAATAGTCCCTCTACATCTTGTAGGTCCGAGGAAGAGGGAGTATGAAATCGTTTTACAATCAATTTCAATAACACATCTAAAAGCAGATTAGCTATAGAAGCTAATAACCTATTAGATCTACAGATAGAGACAGACCTTTCCGAGTTGTGTTGCTTTGATATTTTTATTAATTATTGAAAAAAAAACAGTAATTGCCTGATAACTGATCTAAAGTAGTGATCTCTTATCTCAGATAGGTTATTAATATTGGCTATAAGAGATAAAGATACTTTAGACCAGTTACCAGACCACCAAGTTTCACTAATTAAAAATAACATCTTAGCAACAAAACTTCAGCAAGTAGACCTATCTCTATCGGTGGATAGGTTATTAAACTTAACCTTTATAATAGTAGGTACAAAACGGTCAACTACCTACTACGCCTAAATATTCCTACAGGTGAGTATTACGTACTGATGACTAAAGTTTGATTGCGAATTAAATCAAATTTTATCATGGCCATGAACGATAAGAAGTAATAATAGTATACATCGTCACCACTTTTGGTAATGAGTGTGTATACACAAATTAAGAGAATACTTCATTGTTTTAATGTTATTTTTAAAATTAATTTAATCCAGAAAATCTCCGTTTTTTGAAAATACACAAAGGCGCAGTGGCGTATTATCCTTAAGGCAAACTAGGCACTTGCCTAGGGGCGCGAGGTTATGAGAGGCGCGGATGCAAGTAATTACAGTCTTATCCCTCAAAACTACCAAATCTATTTCGACGAAATTGTTGAAACAGTAGATCTAAAGATATCCCTAAATATCTAAAGTCACAAACTAATACTTAGTAGGTATAGACGCCCTCTACAGGCACTCCATTAATTTTTTAGCCTAGGGCGCTCTCGACAATTAATCCGCCAATGCAAAGACGAGCATAGGCTTACCATCACTAACACCGTGACATCCTACGAGGTGGTAGAGTTTCGCAGCGACTCGCCCGGATTGGTACCAACTCCTTAGCTATTACTGCCACCATAACGTTCTATGCTTACCGTTGACGTGTTCCAGTTCGGAGGATAAGGTAGCCGGTAAACTTACTTTTGCTCGAGGCCTAACATCCCGACCTCAGGTTGGCAACCCACCATTACCACCTTTGGTGTCTCTAGGCGGCGTGAATTTCTTACCATCAGGAAATCCGTCTGCTTGTTTGCCTTCCATTATCATGAAAAAAAAACAATATCACAATTGCATGATCTAAAAGCCATAATATATGGTTTTTCGTTATATAGGTGCCTACTTCGTTTGTAATTTAAATCAATAACAACCATTGAGCTACTCAATTAATACACATTTTTATCCTCAACATCTTGTCACGCCTCTTGCAATCTTTATATTAAAAAAATCTTGGTGTAATCAAGATTGATTGCCGGTTGTCTAAAACAATCCGGTTCATGAAGGGAGTTGGACAAGATTGCATATCACCGTCCTCTTCAATACATATGGTGAGTAAATGAGGAGGAAATGCGAAATGGAAGGGAGTGTAACAATTGGTTCCAAAATTACTAACTCGCGCTACGCTGATGAAAACCCCATTTGCAGCGAGTGAAGCTGAGATAAACAAACTTTCTGATGTAGTGTGTGGTGAATTAGGTGCATAAGCAGTGACGTCGGATTAGAAATCTAGTCATGTCGGTCGTTCAGACAAGGAGCATTTAGGAGATTCAAACCTAGAAATACTTACTTCGGTTCCACAATCACCAACACTGGCACGTATAACCAGGGGGCTGATTATGTATCTCAGTTGCCAACTCAAACTGCAAAAGTGTACATCAAATGACGTCATTTGGGTTTACTATCTCTATTGTAGGTATTTCTGTTGGTCACTGGAGATAGAAGTTTAAAACACGCTACCGAAGAACAAAACAAGAAGCGCACCATTTATCGCAAAATGATAACTTATAGAGGTCTGAATCTTAATACTGAGGAACACGGCACGAGGAGGAGGAGGATAATGCTGGGTAGGCAATAATTTTATACATAAATCTTCTTTCTATTTCGTTTTTTGATGCAACGAAAAAAGAGAGAATACCTATATTATTTTGCTTAGTCTGAACGCAGCATTACAATAGATTAACAGCAGCCTTATACTTGATAACCTTAATATGGATAAGCAAAGCGGAGATAAATTATTAGGAAAAAATAAACAATTTAATATTTACTTCACAAAAAGTAAGGAAATCAACAACGAACAAAAGGTAAGATAATAATCGATAGTCACAGACGAGGGCTAGTAAGCAGCATCAAATTTAATCTTAACGCGCATGTCTAAAACTCACCTCCATATTCAAATGTCACGTCAAACATTACCTACATTTAAACAAAAAAATATACTAGTATAAACATGACACACCAAAAGTTCATAATTAGTAAATTGTTATAAGGAAAACTGCATAGATTTGTTCACAAATACCTACCTACTTTAGGTGTGTAAAATTACATTTATAAAGGCGCTTTTGCAACAGCTGATAGAAGTACACACTGTACATAAATGTTTACTGTTTAGTTTGTGTATGTAATATCGACGACAATAAAACATTGAAATAATATAAAATCCTTATTAGGTCTAAAAATAACCATTATTTCCAGATCTAGCCCGGTGACGTTGTTCAAGTCTATAGACGTACATGAGACGTACACAACAGTAGTCATTTCGAAAAAAAAAATATTTCCAGACGAATGTGACATTTGCCATAGGTACATATTAATCACATCGTTTTGATAACCAACCTATTTATTATTTGGGTTAGATACCAATACAAAGATATGTAGAGTTACAGTGTAGAGTTACAGTGTAGAGTTAACTTGTCTGAACGTTCATTAAGAAGGCAAGCGTGAGCTAATTATTTGCTGCGGTTGTCTGATGTCAGAGCTCAAATTGTAGTTCAAATATTATGTGTAATTGTCATTGTTATGTGAACGGAATTCATTATCGCAGACTATTCAATATTGAGGCGCAGTCTTTGAAATAGCTTTAATCTTATCAATGTTTTTATACAAAAACCAGTTCGACGAGAAACATAACGCGACTCACGATCCGTAACTATAACAACGCACCCAGGACTAACGGTAAAACCAATACAAACAGTGAGGGAAAGCGTAGAGGATTTCAAACAGGTGAAAGCAACGAAGTCAGTGTAAGAGCCGCGTCGCGTTGTGCGCACGACATAACCTCAAAAAAATGTTCCTTCAAATAGTGACAGCAACATTATCCATAGCCACAGCTTTCTACTGGTACGTAAACAAACATAAACCAATGTCTCACATACTCAGCGAACTACGCTATATACTGGACATGCAAGGAGCGGGCGCCGGAGGGCTAATCGACGACTGGATAAACGTCTGGCGGAATAAAATAGTGTTGCCACATACGACGGATAAAATTGCCGTAATAACGGGAGGCGGACGGGGCATCGGAACGGAAGTGGTGCGTGGATTGTTGAAGGCGAACATGACCGTAATTATGGGTATCAGAAACCCAGAATTGGCCGTGAAACTGGCAGAAACAATGGAGAATGGTGACAAATTACGTGCTTTTAAATTAGACCTGCAGTCGATGAAATCAGTTAAAGAATTTGCTGCTGAAGTAGTAAAAGAATATCCAAAAATCCATTTATTAATTAACAATGCTGGCATAATGTATGGTGATTATAAATTAACGGAAGATGGCTTTGAGTCACAACTAGCCGTTAATTATTTGAGTCACTTTTACTTGACTCATGCTTTATTGCCAGCTTTAAAAAATGGAGGTTCTGTAGATGAGCCATCGAGAATAGTAAATGTCAGTTCTTGTGGTCATTATCCTGGCAAAATATATTTTGAGGACATTAATATGAAGAAGCATTATGACACAATAGCTGCATATGCCCAATCTAAAATTGCTCAGGTAAATTTAGTAATAATGTTACAAAGAAAAGGCAGTAAAAAGCTAAACTTCCACCAATATTCCCAAACACTAAGCTTTCCAGATTCAAATTCTAGATTAAATAAATAGATAGAAATAGATCTTCAGCAAATTTAGTATATCCTAAAAACTTTACCTCGTTATTGGTCAATTAACATAGAGGTCATTCATAAATTATGTCAAATATGAGAGGATATATGTGGGAGGAAATTATTTTAAATATATTTGTTTGTATTATTGTTCCATTTATTAAGTAACAAGAAATTCATGTTTGATCTTATTCTTAGAATTAACTGATACAACTAATTTCCATAAATTGAAAGTTGCAAAAGAAGACAACTGTTGTTTGTGAATTTGACCTACAAAAAATACATTGTTATTACTGACTGTCATCTCGCAGATCAAATTTGGTGTAGAGGTGTGACGACCCCATTGTCTTGTGTTGAACTAATTTGCCATATTTTATCACCTTCATCTTATTTAAATTTTTCATTTATGTGGGGTTGCCGTATAAACACTGTGTCAATTAAGCAATATATAGTGATCTATGACAACAACAAATATATATTTAAAGAATTTATTAATCACACTTGTTTTATTACAGATAATGATGGCCAGGCATTTAAACAGACTGCTGGAAGATAAAGACATACCAGTTAAATGTTACTCAGTCCACCCAGGAATTGTGGATACTGACTTATTTGAGAAGACAAATTTTTCAAAAATGCCCTTAGTCAAAAAAATATTCTTCAAGAGTCCAATGAAAGGAGCTGTGTCTGTTTTGTATGCTGCATTTAATAAAGACATTTTGAAACGAGGGGGAATTTATATTAGCAATTGCCAAGAAGGAATTACAAATAGGTTTTCAAAGAATGAACAACATCAGGAAGATTTATTCAAACTATCTTGTAATTTATTAGGGATAGAATTAGAGAAATTCGGGAAAGCTTATGATATTTGATATTTACATTATTGTTAATTAGTTAGTAAACAATAACAAAATATACTCACATTCCAATATAGGAAATTAAAATAATTACCTAGCTACTTTATATTTTGTAACTTATTGTAACTATTAAAATAAATTTGTATTTATTAAAAAAGTTTTTGTCAAGCACATGCTGGTCACCCCAAAATTTAATATTTTCAGGACTACTTACCGAGTTTCGTTAAGATAACTGATTACACATATTAGAAATGAGCCATTATAATATAATATTAAGTATATATATAATAGTCATGTTTAAGTTTGAAAAGTAATGCAGTTAGTAAATTGATATACATATAATAATTGTAAACTATACTATCAAAAACCTATATTTAAGTTATATTTCATTGAAATTATTTAGACACAGTTTTCATTGTAGCACTCTCATAGTTAAGGGACAGATTGCATTTGATCAAACAACTTATAAGGAATATTTAACTTTGAAACAAAAGTACTAACAGCCTTGGTTCCTGGTCCTTCAACTTCAAAGTCCAATTAACAATGCTGATGAAAATCTCTTAGGACTAGGTGTACACCATAAATTAATAATAAAATGTGTCGAGTACTGAGTAGTATAGAGTACAGCTATGGACGACTGTGTCATATCATTCATATTTTTTCTGTTTTACTTAAAAAAATAGTTAAATATATATGACTCCCAAATTTTTTTGTAATGTTAATAGTTTTCTCAGTAATTTCTGAACTGATTTTTAAAATTCTTTTGTATTTGAAACGCTGCAATTCTGGGGTGATCCCATTGCCTACAAGTTTGGATCTGATAATGGAATCTCAAGGAAATTGAGAAAAATATGCATATATAGTTATGTTTTTATTTTATTATTTTAGATTTTATCATTAATGATTCATATGATTCAATTAATTTTTGTCATAGTTTCCCATCAATTGCTATAAAACACTCGATTTTCACAAATAATTATTTAAATATTATTAAATGAGCGAACAATATACAGGGTGTTAGGCGCTTGGTTGTTTACACGAAAATGGCGGGAAAAGTAGCATCATTTGAAAAAAAACTATTGGGAAAATTGGACTTGATAAGGGCTGTTATATTTTTTATTGAATTTTTGATCCTTACAAAATTTCAACTCTTAGATCTTAAATTTCTTTCAACTCTTAGTTTATAGACATTATAGACACAGAAGCCTTAAGTAAGTTTTATTTGTGATGAACTAATATACCATATTGACATATATTTTTGGAATATTTATCAAAAAAAAACAAAAAATTCAAAAAAAAAAAAATAACATCCTTTATAAAGTGTTGATGATGTCCTTCTTACCTTCAGGAGGTTTGTTTGCTAATTAAAGACAGTGAAATTGCTAAGAACCGACTGAGTTCAATCAGTAAGTCAACTATGCTAGAGATTTCCAAACTATTTTGTTTCATAGACTACTATAAAAATTTTGTTAGATTCTGTGGACCCCTGCACGACCGTAGGTAGGTAGGCATTGTGGGGCAACGCCCTACCTTAAAGTCACCACATAGACCCCTGTCGGGTCTCCCGTGGATCCGAAGGGGTCCACTTGGAACACTTTGGGAATTACTTTCAACGCAAAAAATGTCCTCTAGTTTCACATGCATGCAAATATTTCCAAACATTGAAGTGTCTTAATATCCTAATATTCTCATCATAATCATACTAAAATCACTTGGCTTGTGGTAAAACTCCATAAACTTTACGTTTTTACATTCTTTTTTATAATTGTTATATCAAAATAAAAAGAAATTTTACTCTTCTATACTGAAATTATAAAGAGGAACGTTTTGATTTTTTGTTTGGTTCTTTGTTTGAAATGAATAGGCTCCGAAAGTACTGGACCGATTTCAAAAATTTTTCTTTCTTTCACCATTAGAATGCTACATTATCACTGAGTGACGTAGGCTTTGTTTCATCAAAATCAGTGAAGTAGAAGCCAAGTTACGCAGGCAAAGCTGCATGATACTGTTAGTTCAATTATATATACCAAAGGAGGTACTGATAACTATTTAAATTTGAGTTATAGTCTCTCGCAAAAGTTTATTTACTTACTCTCTATTCCAACCATAGTAACGAGGGGCAGTGGCATTACAGCAAGAATATGAAAATAGGATGTATAAGTAATTAGTTCGGTCTTACTAAAACTAACATCTTTTTATGGTCATAATATGATAAAGAAACCCAACATTTGAGAGATTCAGGCTTAATTTCCGATGGAGATATTTGCTTTTTGTGTGATGAACATTAATGTATGTATTTCCAACTATGTGTGTTTATTATATTTATTCCAATTAAGTACTTCCATAAATAAGTATCATTGATTAATTACCCATAACACAAGTATGTAATTTCATACTTTCGAGTTAGATTTAGTGACCTACTCAGTAGGAAAGGCATTTGCTTATTATTGGAAGCAAGAGTTTATGGTACGACATATCTTTATCAAAGTGTTTACAGACTTATGAATCCCATGCTACAGCCAACTAAAACTGTTTTATTTCTTTTACAACTGTAATATGAAGTACTTAAAAATAGGAAATATCGCCTCCGTGGTCTAGCGGTTCAGTTGTTGGACTTGACTGCATGAGGTCCCGGGTTCGAATCCCGGGTCGGGCAACAAAAAGAAAATTGGATTTTTCCAATTTTCTAACTAAAAAAAATGTTGCTCGGGATAGGATATGTGCCCGGTTGGCGATAGGCTTGCCACCTATCACATTGTAGGACTTAGTATCTTCGGTTAGTTGTGGGTACCCTGGTTGTGCCTCTGTCTGCCATTTTGGGGGTATGGGCGTGAAGATACTTAAAAATAGAGTTCCGATCCGGTGGTAGTTTATAAAATGCAGATGTGCACAAGTACCAGTTGTATGGTTCATATGAATAAAGATTTGTCAAAAAAATAGAATGTCTGTTTTAAGTACACATAATAACATAAAACAAAGAGTATAATCATAATATTATGTTAATACTTTGTATTACATAAATTCCATGAGCTACAATTGTGGAAACATAGAATTATTGTTATTCACATTGCAACTTGAGAATAAATTTAATGTGAAAGTTTTAACACAAACAACATTATTATGCAAGATATTCATAATAATATTTACTATCAGCCACACTCAGAGAGGACAATTATCTTTAAATCACTTATTAAGTCAACATTTTATACACAAAATTGCGAATTAATGATAAATTAAATGTTGATTGACATCTGAGTGTGGCCGTATGTCTTCAATAATGTCATAAAAAATTTAAAAAACCAGAACTTCCATTCAAAGATATTTTACTTATAAATGTTAAAATTACTCAGGTCTATAGAAATTGATTGGTACATTATTTTTTTCAGTCCAGAAAGATTATTACTGCGTTCAAAGCCATTCTCAGTATATTTATTTTTACTAATTTTTGATGATAATGGAGTTAAGTCTTCAACTATTCCAGTTTCTATATTATGCAGCTTGGTTGTATATTTAACCCTATGATCAAAAACAATTTGATACTCAATTTTTCAGAACTTATAATGGGTTCTGTACTCTTATATTAGATATAAACAAAAACATTTATGTTTTTTCAGAAAAGATACAAATATTGACAGTTTAACAATAAGATGATAATGTATTATACAGACTTAAATACTGACCTGCTAAAGAAACTTGTTATTCCCTTCTTCTTCAACTTAGCATCTTGCAAGCTGCCAACATCAGCCGTTTCATCTTCTTTAGATCCATTAGAACCAAATGAGCACTCCGATAAACTGGACACTGTGCTGGAAAACGAACCTCCGTCTTTACCACGTTGATGTCCACTCACACTACCTCCCCATTGAAGTGTACTCTTTGGGGAATCACTAGTATCACTTTTCTCACAAGTGGATATAGAATAATTTCCTTCATCACTAAAACTACTCTTCTTCGACAACTTATCAACATCATCAGATTCAACAGGTTTCTCTGGTTTGGGGCTTACGAAATGTAATTGCTTGGTAATCGGATTGTAAGCAAGTTGAATATTATCTAATGCTTCACTTAGGCGCATTCCGCCTTTTTGGCACGGCGACGACATTATCACAAGTGGAATTTTTAGTAATTATTTCCATTTCTAAACATTATTAGTTTTCCTTTAGGATTAAAGGTAAACATTGTTAATCAGTACCAAATATTTGTCTTTCACTACACAAACAAGTGATAGAACTATAAGTGAAAACAATAAGTTGGAATAATTACTACTGAATTATTTACAATTAAACAAAGATAAAAATCAAACATTTATCAATGTATTTACATGTTATTAAACGAAATTAGACTATGTTTTCTTATAATATCACTTTCTCAAAAACAAAAACTCAAAATAACAACACACCCCACACTACACCATAGCATTTCGACTGTAAATAATTTGTCAATTTGGAATTTGGATACAATATTGACATTTGACGTTGACGGAACTAAAGTAATATGGAACTAATTTAAAAACACTACAACCACACTAAGTATCTTCTTAATATAAGCCCTTTGCATTTTGGCCGGTTTTTATCAAGAATTTTGCACAGATAACAAAATGTTTAAGGTCTTTTTACACGTATCAAGTTGCACTGTGCCAGTGCTGCCAATGCTACGGCAATTACAGTGTTCTACAGCTTTCGAATCCGAAAATCATTAAATTCACGACATGCGGCCGAAATCTAAATGGTGTACCTTAATTCTACGGCTTTTTGATAATTGTTCTACCAGGAACTTTTTCTCAATAACTATGTAATAAAATTAATTTATGATTCAACATGTAACATACTTAAACCATTGAATGTATTTAATACAGTTAAATGGACTTACTTGCCTTTACTAAATGCTGTTTATGTAAATAATCGATAAATCGAAAAAACAGAACAATTTACAATTTGTTATTAACTTCCCCTTTTTCGGAATGACTAATATGTTGCCAACCTTGCGGTTTTTACAGCTTCACCGGGCTTTGTGGGCTGAGCAGAGTGCTCAGCCCGAAACATCATTATTTACATGGATTGGACTGTTCCCTACAACGCCAGCAACAAGGCTGTCTCCCGGGAGACCGTACCTCGACTTGGTGCTGCGTTCTGGTTACCGGATGGACTTGATGGAGGAATAGTGGCGGCTTTAACTTCTACAATATTTTTAAATTAATATACGAGTAATTTCTAAAAATTCATAAAACCATCTCTGTGGTCTAGCGGTCCAGGTGTTGGACATGACTTTATGAGGTCCCGCGTTCGATTCGCGGGTCGGGCAAAAAAAAGAAAATTTGGTTTTTCCAATTTTCTAAAAAAAAAATATTTTTGCTCGGGATTGGATATGTGATTGGTTGGCGATAGTCTTGCCACCTATCACATTGTGGGACTTAGTGTCTTCGGCTAGTCGTGGGTGCCTTGGTTGTGCCTCTTTGTTGTTCGCGGATATGGGCGTGAAGATACTTAATATAAAATAATATAAAAAAGTGCATGAAAAGTAACACCAATAAGGATTGCAGAAAATTTAAAACCATCACTTACATATATAAAAAAATATAAATTTAAAAAACAGTTAATTAATTGAGGGTTTACGAGATTTATAGGTACCTTATGAAAAGAGCTATTGTGAAAAACACAAATTGCAGTGTTTAATAATATGTAAAGGTTTTCAATTACATATTTGGATATGAATAGAATAGGTACATAAAATAATAAAAAAACAAGTACTGGCATAGCAAAAAACGTCAGACAAAGTTATCAGATATAGACATTCATATGGATGCAGTCAAGCGGTTTTTAACAGACATTCAAATTTCATTTATTTGTATGGTTTTGTAATTTGTACAGAAGACACTGACCGTCCGTTGTCTGCCATTAGGAACACGGCTTGGTTAAGGGTAAAATACATAGGGATGTACACGGCCACCAAAAAAATGCATTATCGTCGCTGCACTGAACTTAGATGCCCGAAGTCCGAACCTATGTAATGGGCTCCATTGCTCCAACCCATTTGTTAATCAATTAAGTCTTTAATAACTTCAGCCGTCCGATGTTCGACTTGACCAAACAGACTTAGAGGTCTCGGGTTCAATTTTCGGGCCGGGAAACAAAATGATGTGTTAATTCAATTTCCTGACAAAAGTAACGTTCTCTGGTATGGATATTATGTGCCCGACTGGTGATACGTTGTTCACCTATCACATTGTGTTTTTTTTATCAGTCTTCAGCTAATCGTGGGTGCCTTATTTATAATTCTGCCGACGTCTTCGGGATACGAGCGTGACGATAATAATACTCTTTAAATGAAGCATAAAATATAGGCATTCCGAATGTACACATTTAGTTTTTGCTTTTGTAGTAATCTGACTGGTTTAACTGATGATGGCATACATATCCAATAACTTAAAATGATTGGTATCTTTTCACCTACTACTTAATGGATCTTTTTTTTTATAGAAGATTTCTCTTTACATGGTTTTATAAATTAAATTTAAATTTACTAAATATTGTTAGAATTTTAAGTCTTAAGAAGTAGCTACTGCTACAATATTTTAAGTACAATATTTTTAAATATTATCTGAGTAGAACTAACACGGGACTTATTGACAATTACAATAATTATTGATGGATTGGACTGATCGCTACAACGTCAGCACCAAGGCTGTTTCCAGGGAGACCAAACTTCGACTGGATGTTGCGTTTTGGTTACCGGGTGGATCGTTAGTCATCGCGTTTTATCTACTCGTATCAATTTACTGTTACAATTATTTACACAATGAAAGCCAAATAGTTAAGAAAATAATTTATTTCGGTTTCACTTTTCTGTCGTTAATATAATGCTTTGCAAACTTCAACGGTTGGCGCTAAATTTACTTCTATTATAAAAATAGATTTATTTACATTTTAGTACAAATTACACGTAGCTTCAACAAAATAAATAATTACGAATACATCATTAATCACTTCAATTTGTTTAAGTATAAAATACTCATAAACAATACCAACTAAACACAATCAACTTTTGGGTTCGTTCATTTCTTTATTACGTAGTTCCGGAAAAAGTTCTAACACACATAAGTCCAGTAAGTTATACACCAACTGCAAGAAAAAAATCAATATAAAATATGTAATTAAAAGTATACAAAGTTGTAAGGTGCACTAGATAAGAAACGATTGTGACCTGTTTGTTAAGGTGCGGGTGCTGCAGCAGCGCCAGCAGCGGCGCGCCGGCGCCGGCGGCGGCGGGCAGACGGCGCGACACGCCGGCGCCGGCGCGCGCCCGCTGCGTCTCCGCACTTACTCTGTGGCTCGACTTTTTGTTGAACACCACCTCTGCGAACATTTTCTTTCTTTCTTTAGGTTTTGGCAATCTCGTTAGTATTTTGCCATTAGTCAAGTAGAAATTTGCATCAAATTTTACATCAATTTTAATCAATTATAATAAGTCATCAGTCGTAAGTCGTCAGTAAGTCATGTCAGGTTCTTGGGTAAAGCGGTGGCCTTTTTACACAAGTTCATGTAATGAGATTTGGCGGCAACTAGGAAATATACGATACGCTAATTTCTTCATGATTGTTTCATTTGTGCACTTTCACTGAACAAAATTGTACAAAAAAACTTCGACCATATTTTCTCTCGATGGCGCCAAAACTCTCTGCGAGGCCTGAAATGATTTTCCCCACCTATGTAATGATTTTAATTTTTTTTTGAAAATACACTCATTTTTCTAGATTTTATATGCCAACATTTGTTTCACGAAAGAGTTTGAATTCCTACAAGTCATAGACATTAAACGAAATATAAAAATATAGTCCTGAGCTAAATTAAAACAAAAACATAAGCAAGAACCACATGACATATAAGAACGTCACAGGACAGGGTGTTAGGCTTAATGTGCTAGTTCTAGCTTACTACTCTCCGGGCCGAAAGTTATCAGTGCGAAGTGACAAATTATCAATGCCTAAAACAATGTATCAAAAGAGCTATATTTTTGAAATAGCTAATTTGTTGCTATCCTCGAGGTTTTTACAACTTCACCGGACTATGAATGAGCCATTAATCACTCCTCACAACATGGTGTCCAAAATAAGTATATATACCTTATGCAATAAACTCACTAACGTACAGTAATCCAAACATATTTAATTTCTTCTTCTTCTTCTTTTATAAATATGGCTTTCGATTGTTTTTCACGACTACTTTGCCAATGTCAAGTTAATTAATTCTACAGTCATTAGTCAGTATGTACAAAGTCATGTCAGGTCAAGATCTTGAGTAAAGCGGTGGCTTCGTTACTCAAGCTCATCTAATGAGTTTTGACGGCAGCGAAGAAATAGACGATGCACTAATTTCTTCATGATTATTTCATTTATGCACTTTTACTAAACGAAATTAATTTAATTGCCACCTATATTAACCAATTTAATTCAATATAAACACGAAATTCAATAATAACCTCATTCACGATGGCGCCAATACTCCATATTAAATTTCCCATCCGTTAATCGGACATACGTCCGTCCATTAAAAAATATAGACTTACCATGGCCTAAGCGTATCAAATGTGCCAACCGCCTTTCGGACAAAAGCTCCCTCAGCTTGGTATCCAGCAGACGTTCAATCATTTCATCCAACAAGCCACGTGTCATACCCAATAAGCTGCCAATAATGCCCGTAATGAAACCACTCATTTTTACTACTTTTAACACTGAAATGAAAAACAAGGTTAGTATGAAAAAAATAACAAAATATAAACACTTGCAGAGAGAAACAACTCATTTTTACTACATAATAAAATACGATAAAGTAAGGTACGATAAGGTTAGGTAAGATGTTTTCCCCCTGTTGGTCCAGGCTCCTTTGAAGAATAGACCATCTGCCTTCCTATCAGGCAGTTCGTAATAGGCGAGCATAAGCTTACTATTACTAACACCGTGACATCTGATAATGGTGGCAGACTTTCGCAGCGACTCGCCGGGTTTGCCCGCCTTATCTATTCCTGCCATCATAACGTCAGCGTTTGCCGTTGACGTGTTCCAGTTCGAAAGGTTCAAAAGTAAGTTTAGCGGCTACCTTAGCCGCTAAACTTACTTTTGCTCGAGGCCTAACATCCCGGTTTCAGGCTAGCAACGCACCATTACCACCTTTGGTGTCCTTAGGCGGCGTGAATTTCTTACCATTATGAAATCCGTCTGCTTGTTGGCCTTCCAATAAAAAAAAAAGTATCTTCACGCCCATATCCCCGAAGAGGTAGGCAGAGGTACAACCAAGGCACCCACGACTAGCCGAAGACACTAAGTCCCACAATGTGATAGGTGGCAAGCCTATCGCCAACCGGGCACAATTCCAATCCAGACCAACATATTTTTTATTAGAAAATTGGAAAAATCCAATTTTCTTTTTGTTGGCCGACCCGGGATTCGAACCCGGGACCTCATGCAGTCAAGTCCAACACCCGGACCGCTAGACCACAGAGGTGACCAATAAAAAAAAACAAAATATAAACGCGTGCAGAGCAGATGGTCTAGCGCGGATCCACTGATCCAAATAACGTCAAACTAGGATCTGCCTTTGATAGACATGCTACATCATATTTTCACTGTCTATTGAGGGCGATAAGGTCCAGTGCCCATACCATGAAATTTTGTCAAGTTTACTATACTTGCTATCGTCTCTGTAAATTATTTCTATGAAAACTTTGAACAGCGCCTCTATTGGTAACTAAAACAACACAATTTTAG
>NJDC01001550.1:43530-77992 GCA_002245475.1 Calephelis virginiensis
GTGCACGTGCATCGTAAAAATTCACTCTCATTTTTCCCGATCGCGCCAAAAGAAGTATAACTTCAAAAATGGTAGTTGGACATTTCGAAAATCTGCGATTTTTCTAGTGATTTGTAACAAAATATTGCTGGTAGCTTGTTATCTCTGCTTTAATCGCAATTCGATACATTAAAGATGGACGTAGTCCACTTTTTAAGTATTATGACAGACAATTTAATATTTTCCTTTTTACGACTTCCCTACGAGCAATTTCCAACTGCAGTAGCAGCAAAGCCAACAAAATACCTATGGTACTAGTGGGAGTAACATTGGTAGCATAGGAGTAAATAAGACCAATATTTATCACTTTTGATTGATATCTGTGTTGGTAAATCTTTCGCTATTTAATATTCAAAAACATGAAAAGTTGGGACCTTTTTAATAGCACGATAATAGCATGATAGTTTAAGTGCAATAAAACTGCAAAAAACCAACTCCGAGTTCAATAAGTAACTAATCATCTACGTACACAAAAAATAAGTATTTTCCTCGGTTTCCCTAACATTTCATCATCAGATCCAGACTTCGTGACAGTAGAATCACTTGATTCAAAATGACAGAGAAATGTGTGACTTCCTCCTTTTGGAAGTCGATAAAAATTGTTTGCATTTACCTTTAATAGAGTACTGTGTAAGCTAAATCACAGAGAGTTAGACATAAATTCTATACAAGATACGAATCTCGACTAAAGTTATTCAGTCCTTTACCAGCTCATAAAAATCTCGTAAAAACTGATGAATATCTATCCTACTGTGCAAAGGCCACCAATAAAACAACAATATCTTGTCTACTTGACAAAGCAAAGCAAGCGTTATCTGCTGGCGTCAGTGGCACCACATTTTAAAGCGACAGAGTTGCAAAATATTAAGGAAACATAAAAGGCCGTTTGATTGCAAAAAAAACGCAGATCATCAATGTTTTTAAATAACACATAACCTTTTGCATTTTTTTGTATAAAAGATTTTTAGAATATAGTGTACTTTTACGAAAACTTGCAATCGAAAATTCATCATTTTTCCTATCTAACCCTTACTTTATCATGACATTGTTTGAAAACTCGTTATCGTTATTATAGTGTTTTTATGTTTTTCCATTCATTTACATTACCATTATAAGCCACTTTATCACACAGACTAAAGACAGACTTGAAGCAGGTTCTGGGTAGTAGTTTGAAAAATAATAATAATGTTAGCAGAGTATTTGTCAACTGTTTTCTTACTAATCAAATTGCAGGAGGTAAGCATCAATTTGTTTGTCACTAATACCATAATCGTGACGAGGTGGTACAGTTTTGCTGCAACGTATTGAAATGTTACAGCCACCGCCATAGTTCTAGTAGACTCCGATCTATAAAGAAGAGTAGCTATTAACTTCATGCATAAGCCCTAATGCTTAAGCCTCATTGCCATTACTTTTGCTGCATTTGGTGTCTATTATAAAGAAATCTGTCTGTTTGTTTAAAAAAGCATAAATGACACCCCGTATACGCTTTAAACTTCGTCATAGTGATTCTAGACCAGACTGAAAGGTTGTCATAAGTATTGTGCAAATCCCCCGCTTTCCCCATTTTTGTCCGGAATCATTTGCTGGATAGACAATCTGCCTTCCTGCCCGACAGCATGTAAAAGGCGAGCATAGACTAACCGTCTCTAACACCGTGACATATGATTAGGCGGTAGAGTTTCGCAGCAACGCGGCCGTATTGACACCACTGCCTTATCTCTTCCTGCCGCCATGACGTCAGCACTTGCCGCTCAGAGAATAAGGTAGCCGATACATGTACTTTTGCTTGAGGCCTAACATCCCGGCCTTAGGTTGTCAACGCAGCTTTGGTGTCTCTAGGCAGCGTAAATTTCTTACCATAAGGAAACCCGTCTGCTTGTTTGCTTTCCAATATCATAAAAATAAAAAAAATAAAAAATAGCATTGTATGAAACTTGATACGATGATAGCAAATTGTTCAGTTCGTTACAGACACTGCGTAGTGTGACTGATTTTAGCCTCCAGCTTCCAGCTATAAGGTTTAGTTTTAGAAAGAAAGCACAGTTCCAGATGCGGTACTAACGCTACTGAATCACAATGTTGCCCAAATGACGCAACGTTTGGCGTTTGCTTCGGAAGTCCACCTTAAGAAATAAGTCCGCAGGGATATTCTCAGTCGCTCTCAGAATTTGTGTGGACCACCAGTACTTTATTACTTCAGCACTTTATGTAAAGTATACACTCTAGGCTTTCGTGGTTTTATCAAGTAACTTCTTACGTGAGGTAAAACTTATGTAATGAAACTTTACCTAGTTTGTGACAAGAAGTGAAGACTATGGAGGATTCATGAAGTTAAATTATATTATATAGAATATAACGAAGTTTTACATTTTATTAAAAGTAGTACTTATAGCTTGTGTTAAGACATTATTTAAATAATTCTTATTTATCAGAATACTGTACATACTCGTAAAACTACTCTACTAAAATGATAATTACCTTTTAATTATCATAATATGTAATACACATAATATGTTGTAGCCAGCTCCTCCTACTTATCCCATTTAATGGTACTTAATAAAGTTTTTAGCGGTCTTTTAGTTAGTTAAAATTTTATTTAAATTAAATCGGTAGTTTTTCAGTGATGCAATCAGATGAATAGACACACTGACATACAACCAAGAATTGCAAAAACATGATTCTTAGTTCTACTAACCTGTACAAATTATTTTTCCACAAATTTCTAAATAATGTTGGGTATGTCAGAAAGAGCATGAAAGTAGGATAAATGAGGTTGAAATGAGAGCGCTACGAAAAATCTGTGGTGTAACGCTCGCTGACCGCATTCGTAATAGAGAGAACCGAGATAGAGTGGAATTGAAATAATGTGTTGCTCTTAAAATGGGAAAGGGCGTGCTCCGCTGGTTCAGTCATGTGGAAAGAATGACTGATGAAAGATTGACAAAGCAGATATACAATGCGAATGAGGATGAATGTAGGTACCCGGGGAGACCAAGGCTGACATTCCACGACCAGATCTCTCAGATATTATCCGAGGGTGGTGTCAATAGTCTCCGAAACCGGCGTGTTTGTATGAAGGTAATGAATGTGAAGAAAGCCAGCAGA
The DNA here is from genome assembly GCA_002245475.1 of Calephelis virginiensis. Lineage (NCBI taxonomy): Eukaryota > Metazoa > Arthropoda > Insecta > Lepidoptera > Riodinidae > Calephelis > Calephelis virginiensis. Next base: position 46,678 of record NJDC01001550.1, read on the forward strand.
TTTGTCAGGATCGTGAGGTCTGGCACTCGATACTCTCTGCCTACCCTGTAAGGGACTTGGCGTGAAGATATGTATGTATATAACTTTTATTTTTAATTAATTTTATTTTTCACGATACATATAGGGCAACTTATTTAACACTAGCACCTAATTAGGTTTTTTATGTCTATCAATAAATAGCACTATACCAGTATTACCTAGCAGAAATAGCAGATAATTAATCATATTAATTGATTAACCATCACACAATCATAATTATCATATCATACAATCATAATGAATATTTATTCATGAAATTTAGCATTTTTAAAAATTTTTAGTCATAATTAATATTTTCTTCTTACTAAAGTTATTAAGATCTTCTTTTAAAGTAATTATTAGAAAGATTTTTTTTTCGAAATGACTACTGTTGTGTACGTCTATTGACTTTAACAACGTCACCGGGCTAGTGGGCGAGCAGAGTGCTCAGCCAGAGATGTAATTTTGGGTGGGGCTTGGGACCCCCCACCCTAAGGGTGTCTCCTGTGAGACCGTACCTCGGCTTAGGGTGGGATCTTGGTTCGTTTCGGAAGAGGATATTGTGGCTGTGTTCCGCCCAGGGCGGAACAAGGGTCTTCGCCGCCCCCGGTGGCGGCGGTGTCGCGAGTTTGTGTGTGAGTGTGTACTGTTGTATGAGGCGTTTGCCTCGGTGATGGGGTCATAGGGGTCTAGAGTCACGTGACGGGGCCTCCGGCGAAGCGGAGGTGGGTCCGTCTCGGGGACATAATCGTTAGCTGCTGCCATCAGAGGGTTCAAAAATATTATAATTTGTACTCGTCAGTTCTATATGCGCTTAATCTATGCCTCGGGATAGGTTGATTAAAAGTATACTTTAGTATTATATTAGTAATTTTCATGTCTAATTCGTACTTTATTTGAAATTATATTTCATTGCAAATAGATAGAATACCTTCATCTAAAATAATTTTAGATAATGTATGGGCCAGTTGCCACTGTTATTTCACCAAAACCAAAATTAATAATTGTGTACAAATTTATAAAAAAATACAAAAACTATACAACTCTTCTTTGACTCGTAGGTGTTACAAAGAAGAGCCTTACGTCGCCTTCACTCTAGCTTAATCTAATTTTATAGTTGATCGAAGACATCGATAAAAGTGACAAAAACATTTGTTTGATCAAATCTAAAAATATACCGTTTCGGAGTAACACGAAATTCCTTTATTCATAAAGTAGGTCAAATCCTTAAGTAAGTATAGCACAGAGTTCAAAACACGTTATATATTTTGAACAATATCACACCATAATAAAAATTAAACTTGAAAAATTTCTTAACATAACAAGAAACGTTAGAGCTTAGAGATGGCAAAGGTAACGATTCAAAACAAGAAAGATGTTGTTTATAACGATGTATTTTAAATTAAATATTTATAAACCTCAAAGATTCTAACAAAGGAGCCCAAAATAGCCAAAACTGAATTCAGCATAATTTACAATGATGTATAATATTTTTTATCTACTTACACACATATCGATGAGACATGGCGCTATCTCGCTTTTAAATAAATGTAAAAAATTAAGAAGTAACGTTAGACATTATTTGTGAAAAATAAAATCTATGTACCTTTTTGGTTTTTGCAATAATATAATATCGCAGTAACAAAACGTCCATTTAACAAGTCTTCGCAGTTCTTTGATTTAACGAAAAATCGTAAGTAGTAACAAAATATCGATTTAACAAAGCTTTGCACTATCGAGATGTCGTTGAAAAGTTTTCGAAGAAGCAAAATTCGATGCTATAGTTTTTGCTTTCAAGTGGGTAGTAGAAAGGTAAGTAGGTAACCCATTTAAATAATGATTACCCCGGCTGTGTACTGTGACCCCTGACACCCTTAAATTTCGTACAATATAACTTAAACTAGATTAATTTATTTAATTGTTATTTATTGCTAATAAGTAATATGTAATGGTAAAGAATGGGATAGTTATTCTTCAGAAACAATTTCCTCCAAGATATTATTTTAGTAAAACTATAACTATAAAGCAATAGTAATCTGATAGGCAGCGGTGATAACAATATACTGTCCTGAAAATCTGTTACACATAAATAACTTTATTGTATAAATTTCCCATAAAAGTAGGTCAACATTTTTATCTAGTTGAAAAACAAAAAGTAATCTAATAAATGTAGATTATATGGAAAAAGTTAAGGACTTTAGCTATATTATATAGCAGCCTATGGATTATGCCAAATAAGAATATTGATTTTCTTTTTAATGGACTCACAAGAATTAAAGTGCTCTATTTTCTTGTTTTTTTTTTTTTGTATTACGTAATTACTCGGCGAATTACACACCGGTGTTAAGATTCTTTTTTTAACCTAACTGAAGCTAACGTGGCCACTTAAAATTTTATCATAATCAGACTAGTGATTTTTGAACGCGTAAATTTTCCTCTTTATTGATTATTAAAACTGAAAACTACTAATAAGATGTTGATAACATATATGTTAGAATTATATCTTATTTTTCAAATAACATATTATATAATAATAACATATATTTTTCAAATAACATATAATAATGAAATGATTCAAGCCGTTTGGTTTTAAAATTATAATGCGCTTAAGATGTTGTATGGACGTACAAAAAATAGTCTTATCATTATTAGGTCTTCCACGAGAAGCGTATAAGATAAAAAATGGCGTAGATCAACATTTTTCTTACTTCAAAATAATTAAGCGCAGAAACTGTAAAAACCGACACCAACTATTTCATAGGGTACCACATCGACAATTATTTTTCGAAAGATAGCAATGTTTCTTAAATGGTCTCACATTCATTTTAATAACACCTAACTAGTCGTTTTTGAGTTACACTTAATAATGCATACATTTTTGAGTTATCTTACTAATCTTATGTTTCAAAAAAGAACTATCACCATCGGTTGGCTATTGGCCAATTAATCACGTAACAAACACACAAAAAAAATTAAAAAAAACATGCGGTCGAATTGAGAAGCTCCTCCTTTTTTAGACTCGGTTAAAAAAGGAGGTTATACTTTCAACACCCATATTTTTACGTTACTCGATTTTTTCGTCATTTCTGAGCTAATTTTAATTTTTTTTTGTTTGTTAGAACGTACTTCCGAAGTGATCATTGCCGCCAATTCTGGATCTCATGATAGAATAGAAATCGATGAAAATACTTACTTTTTGTGTACCTAGATGAGTCACTCATTGAAATTATTATTGAAGTATTTTTTTTCCTACTGCAATTAAAATATTGTATAAATGGATTAATGAGTATAACTCAAAATTGATATTAAAATATCGACAAAAAATAATTAGGTATATTCTCGGAACCAATCGAGAAAATTCGTATTTCGGAAAAAGAATTATTAAATCGCGACCAATTACTAAAATAGTTGAAGTCGGTTTTTGCAATTATAATGGCAAAAATCACCTACTTTATTTTTAAAAAGAAGATGACAGTTATATTTTCTTTGCCTAAATTTTAGAATTATAAAATACATGAACGTTAACATTACGGCCACTAGATAGCTAAGCACCAAACCCATCTGTGGTATTTTGAGCGACCCTGTCATCTCTTAGCATCTGTAGATTCGTCTTATTCGTTTTATTTAATAGTAAAACAGTAATGTATCTTTAATGAAAAAAAAACAAATACAGGATCATACATCTGTCACTGGTGTTTATGTTTAATTTCTTGTTTCTGTCACTTCTTTTTTTTCTACTAACGTCTGGACAGATCTGCACCAAGTTAAGAAGATTTGTAGGCTTATTTAATATAAGCTCTGTTTGATCAAAATCGATCGAGCCGAAAAATCTTCTATTTAAGTAAAAATGTAATTATTTGATTGAGCAAATAAAACTATAGGCTTATATTTGTCATCTTTTTCTTTTTTCTTTCTTTTTTTGTTCAGGTCCTCTATGCAGAATATGCCATATGCCATATACCTGGAAGGAGTAGACCAGGGAAGAGGTTAAATGAGTCATTACCAACATGACGACAGGTGGTAGACCGATGTGCAATATCTTATCCGGAAAGGATCAACAACCATACCTATCCCATCACCATAATAACGTTTACTAGGTGGTAGAGTTTCGCAACGACTCGCCCGGATTGGTACCACCGCCTTACCTATTCCTGCCGCCATAATGTCCAATGCTTGCCGTTGACGTGTTACGCTTCGCAGGGTAAGGTAGCCGGTAAACTTACTTTTGCTCGAGGCCTAACATCCCGGCCTCAGGTTGGCAACGCACCATTACCAGTGTCTTTAGTGTCTCTAGGCGGTGGGAATTCCTTATCTTCAGGAAATCCGTCTGCTTGTTTGCCTTCCATTATTATAAAAAAAAACATTTTGCATATAGACTTGTACATTAGGTCCATCATATCAAGCAACTATACAGCGACGCATTTGCAACATCTATGGTTTTATGGGTTACCATTTTCTCTTATCGTCATGGCCCGATCTAGCTATTTTGCCGCTCTGGGCAAAATAATATTTGCCGCCTTTTAACCATGCGGCATTCCGTAGATGATGTAATTTCAACCTGTGAAAAAACGTGATTTTGTTACATTTGTAATTCGTTTTTGTCGAAATGTTTCTCAAACTTTCTCATCCCCGATCACAGAAAGTTCCCTTCCATCCATCACTTTGCGCAATTTGACATACAACGGAAAAGTTATGGGGACAAGAGAATTGGTGGACAATCCCCCTGCCCTCTAACAAAGTTAAAGTATCCTCAAGATACATTTTGTTATTTTCTCTTACATAAAAAATCAATTGAAGTTCGATAGTTTTGTTACTCGAAAACAACTGGACCGATTTGGTTAATTTTAGTATTTGAATTATTTGTGGAAGTCCAAGGAAAGCCTAAACGGTTACAAAACTGCGAGGAAACCAGAAAAAACATTTTAAGTTATCTCATACAAACAGAACGGTTAGAGCGTAGTTCTCCGGGACAGCTAGTCAACAGTAAAGAACAATCTTCTTTTTTTAAAGAACAATCAATCTCTAATTTACTCAAAACCAGTTCCCGAAACGCCAATTAATTTTAATCTACCATCTATCACTTAACTTCGAAGCTGTTAAACAAGAGTTTCGTCTTTTTTTAAGGAACTTACAAAACACCGTAAACCGGTAGTTTGTACATGTTGTCAAAGACAGCGACGCACCAGTCACATTGATGGAGTTTATGTTTGAATAAATATATAAAGATTGGATTTTTTAATGATATGAACATAACTATAATGACACAGATGTTAAGGATGCGTTGCCAACTTGTAGTTGGCTTTTCTGTTTATCGACCATACAGACTCATTATAGCCAGCAGACTAAGGGCCTGTGTACATCTCTACATTACGACGACGTCAATACGAAACGGTGTGGTAACGCGGTAATGTACGTTAACGTGAACGTACAAATTTAAGTTAACGTAACGTAAAAATCACGTAGCAGCAACGTTACACATCAGTCTCGTTCCAGACATGGACCGCTCAAGACCTATTCGATGAAAACGTCTAGATAGAGAAAAAAAGGTGTTACTTTTTTATGAACTTGGAAGGCAAACAAGCAGACGGATTTCCTGATGGTAAGAAATTGACGCTGCCTAGAGACACCAAAGGTGGTAATGGTGCGATGCCAACCTGAGGCCGGGATGCTAGGCCTCGAGGAAAAGTAACTTTACCGGCTACTTTACCCTCCAAACCGGAACATGTCATGACGTTAAGGCGGCAGGAATAGGTAAGGCGGTGGTACCAATCCAGGCTAGTGGTTACGAAACTCTACCACCTAGTCAGATGTCACGGTGTTAGTGACGGTAAGTCTATGCCCGCCTCTTACGAGCTGCCTGGCAGAAAGGCAGATTGTCTATTCTGCAAAAGGAGCCCGGACCAACACGGGGAATTTGTTAACAAAATTTAATTAAAGTTCCTATAATTATGTGCTACACAATTAATTTTAATTGATTTAAGGCATCATTATAAATTTAGGATGTAAACAACATATTAAAATTGTATTGTTGTTCACATGACAACGATGTCGGAAAAAAAAAGTCGTTTCCATCGCAATGTTAGTATTAAAGATTGATTTAAAGTATTTATCTATGATAAAAAGTATAATTTACATCCTATAACCTTCATTTTCTCATAATTAGTTTTACTATTACTGTTCTGGTCTGGTAGCATATTCAAAAAAAAATCATATCTTCACGACCATAGCCCTGAAGGGGTAGGCAGAGGCACAACCAGGTCACCCACCACTAATTGTAACATTTTCAATTTTTTATTGTTATCCCGGGATCAAACCTGGGATCTCAAGAAGTCAAGTTCGACATGGGATCGCTAGACCACAGAGGCGATTAGCATAGTAATAATACAGTAGTATACTCATAGATTTCTTTAATACCTCAACGAGTTTGTCTGCCAATGTTAATAATGTATATCTAAAGATGGATTTCAAGCAATCTAGATAGCTGCCTATCCGCCGGCCTATCCTATACCTAATTGCCATATTTATCCTGCCCACAGATATGTTATTAGCAAGCGATAACATAAAAATGGATCAAAATATCAATCTTGCACAGCAAGTTTTGTATTAGGATTGATTATTAATATTAGCCGTATATCGGGGCATTACCGTAGGAAAAAGTTAATAAATAATAATAATAAATAATAATCTTCAATTGTGACAAAGTGTGAATCAATTATTATTTGAATATGTTAATCCAACACAATAATTATTTCAATTAATTATCTGTCCATAGTTAGAATTAAATCCACGTCATTATAATTAACACTAAAATTGCAATAATGTTATTATGAACAATATTTCATTACAACAGCAAATAACAAGAAGATTAGTCTCCTAATTAAAATACTGTTTTATAATGATAAAAGTCAATAATAACGACCAGGTAATTAGTTTTAATAGGAAATCCTATGGGGCTAGCATTCTCAACACAGATATTCTTTATCTCTTTACGAACGTTGACAAATTTTGCCTTTGTATAGGAACATTAATTATGATCATTTTAAGCTAGTTAATTTTTTATTTTTTTATTTTGTTACTACATCATGTAAGTTATCCGTTTTATTAACACTCAGAAAACTAAGTTTTCCTATGTTTTGAATTATAATTTGCTACTAAAATTTAAAGGACAGTTTGGAAAGCAAAGAGCATAATGTTTGTATTTAGGTGTCTAACGGCCAATATTAATAATGTATCTCAATCTAATGGATTTCATGCAATCTAGATAGCTGCGTATCCGGCAGCCTATCCCATACCTAATAGCCATATTTATCTTGTCCACAGATATGTTATTGGCAAGCGATAACATAAAAATGGATCAAAATATCAATCTTGGACAGCACGTTTTGGATTAGTATTGATTATTAATATTGGCCGTAAAACTACTTTATTACCTTCATAAAAAAAATAGATTAAATTTTCTTTCAAAACAGCGATTTAAATTGTCATACCTATCCCTGGAGAAGGAGGCAGAGGCACAACCAGGGCACCCACGACTAGTTGAAGAGATAATTTCCCACAATGTGATAGGTGGCAAGCCTAAAGCCAACCGGGCATATCCAATCCTGAGCAACATTATTCTTAATAGATAATTGAAAAATACACATTTTCCATTTCTTTGATGCTGAACCCGGGATCTCAAGAAGTTAAGTCCGAAGCCGGAACGCTAACCACAGAGTCCAAAATTGTTCGTCAGTCCGTGTTCTCTATTAAAATCACAGTGTTATTATTTTTCCAAAAGTTTTTATCTAATTTTATGTTATAAAGTATCTTCACGCCCATATCCCCGAAGAGTTAGGCAGAGGCACAATCAGGCACCCACGACTAGCGAAGACACTAAGTCCCACAATGTGATAGGTGGCAAGCCTATCGCCAACCGGGCACACATCCAATCCCGAGCAACTTTTTTTTTATTACGGAATTTGAAAACCTACTTTTCTTTTTGTTGCTTTACCCGGGATTCGAAACCGGGACCTCAGGCAGTCAAGTCCAACAACTGAACCAGAGGCGTAGACCACTAGGTAAATTTGGTGGTGCTAGGTGACCATGATGGATGACACTGATTTTGGGTCTCAGTTCAGGATTACTGGAAAAGTATTATTTAGTCAACTCTTTCAATTTAGGAATTTAGGACATTGGATTTTTCGATGATGCTGGTAATTTCTATAAGCTTTACCTTAGCCTGCCTAATGAGGAAGTTTGTTTTTTTTTGATATTGGAAGGCAAACAAGCAGACGGATTTCCTGATGGTAAGAAATTCACGCCGCCTAGAGACACCAAATTTGGTAATGGTGCGTTGCCAACCTGAGGCCGGGATGTTTGACCTAACTTGAGTTTACCGGCTACCTTACCCCCCTAATCAGATGTCACGGTGTTAATGACGGTAAGCCTATTCTCGCCTTTTACGAGCTGCTTGGCAGGAAGGCAGATGATCTATTCTACAAAGGATTCAAACCAGTGGTTACAGTTTTTCGGAGAAAATAAGGAGTGCGTTTCCGCTTCTTATATGTTCGCATTTTACAAAAATTAACTGATTAGATTTCGATTGACAAAATTGAATCCTCAAGTAGATGCATAATATACTAAATGCATATCAGAATAAACCTTATAAACACACCTAGACCCAGACACAGAAATGCAAACAGTTAGATTCATCATACAAATGAGACAACGAGGGTACGTTGGGCATTGAATCCTAGCTTTAAGGTTGGTCGCTGGAGTTAGTTGTATATATATTTTCGTCTACCGACTTTCGAATATTAACATGGGCGCCGGCAGCAGGATGCAAGGGGGTGCAACTGCACCGGAAAGAAAGTAAAGTAAAGTATCTTCACGCCCATATCCCCGAAGAGGTAGGCAGAGGTACAACCAAGGCACCCACGACTAGCCGAAGACACTAAGTCCCACAATGTGATAGGTGGCAAGCCTATCGCCAAACGGGCACATTTCCAATCGCGACAAAACATTTTTTTTTTAGAAAATTGGAAAAATCAAATTTTTCTTTTTGTTGGCCGACCCGGGATTCGAACCCGGGACCTCATGCAGTCAAGTCCAACACCCGGACCGCTAGACCACAGAGGCAACCACAGAGAGGAAAGAAAGTAGATAGAAAAAATTAGCTGACTGAACTTGCGGCAGAGTAATTATTTTCAAGGGGATTGTATGTATGTTAGTGTTCGTTGTAAATAAACATGTATGTAATAATTGTAGCTAAACATGTCTATTTCGATGTTTTATATTGGTTAATAGTATGTACAGTTAAAGATGCACCTCCCTGAAAATAATCCTGGCGACGCCCATGAATATTGAGTTGTAGTTTTACCTTTATAGAAAAATTAATCTAGTGGTTTTACAAGGCTATGGAATAAAACAAAAATTTCAAAGGGAAAACTATTTTAGGGGTAGATATTTAACTCCTCCAAATAATAATTATATTCGAATCTCTTTTATCGGACGCAGAAAGTCATTTTTTAAGGCGCAGAAAGTCAAACAAGCAGACAGTTTTTTTAATACTATGTATAATAAAAAAGCTTAATATACAACAATACAAGCCGCCTTATTGAGTAGACACCCAAGATGTGCAAGGTGCGTTGCCAACCCAGGTCCCCCCGATCATAGAAGACCTCGCCACGTGTTATCGGATCCCCCGGACCCAATAACCGCGGCAAACGCTACTCTCCCAACTCCAAACCGGAACACGACAATCTCACATCACCTTAACACAACACTGCACCGTCGCCGCCGGTCTCGGCGACGAAGACCTCTCTTGCGCCCGGCGCCTAACGCCGAGCGACGAGCCACAAATACTCCTCCACCAAGTCCACCCAGTAACCAGAACGCAGCACCAAGTCGAGGTACGGTATCCCGGGAGACAGCCCTTGGTGCTGGCGTTGTAGGTAACAGCCCAATCCATCTAAATAATGATGTCTCGGGCTGAGCACTCTGCTCGGCCCACAAAGTTCGGTGAAGTTGTAAAAATCGTAAGATTAGCAACAAATTAGTCATTCAAAAAATAAAAGTTGCCAACCCCAACCGATTTTGCGTAAGTAAATTAATTATGTATTTTATCCTACACCCGAATACGCTAATAATAGATATCCAAAGCAAATGTGGAAGGAGACCCAGTTTGATATTCCATGATCAACTGCTCGAGGTTTATTAGAGGGTGGTGTCAAGAGTCTCGTAAATCGGCGTGTTTGTATAAAAAAATTGGAAACTAGGCAGACCAACAAAGATTGTGACACTTGGCACTCAATACTTTGGTTATATTTACGTACGATAATAACGGCAAGTAAAAGATGAAGGGCGGTACTACTGTAGGCCGATACCGAGCTCTACCACATACACACAAAAATATAGCGGAAGAAGAGGATTTATTTTACATATTCTAAATTTTGAAAATCTTTGTTTAGGTAATATACAATGGAATAATTCACTAAAGATATTTAAAAGACTCTACTAAAAGTATCTTCACGCCCATATCCCCGAAGAGGTAGGCAGAGGTACAACCAAGGCACCCACGACTAGCCGAAGACACTAAGTCCCACAATGTGATAGGTGGCAAGCCTATCGCCAACCGGGCACATTTCCAATCCCGACCAACATTTTTTTACTAGAAAAGTTTTATTGGAAAAATCCAATTTTCTTTTTGTTGGCCGACCCAGGATTCGAACCCGGGACCTCATGCAGTCAAGTCCAACATCCGGACCGCTAGACCACAGAGGCGACTCTACTATATACTTTATTGGTTTAAATAAAACACATATTGGAAGAAATATGTTTATTGAACAAACTTCCTCATCAGCCAGGCTGAATTTAAGCTGAAAGAAATTGCCAGAATATTTTGTAAAACCCAATGTCCTACAGTATTCATGTTGGCTAAATAATACTCTTCCAGTAATCCTGAACTTCGATCTAAAATCAGTGTCACCTAGCATAACCAAAATCACCTAGAAGTAACATAAAATTAGGTGGAAATTTCTGGAAAAATAATGACAATGTGATTTTGACAAAGTACACTGAATATTTGACACAGGGTATTTGCCTCTATGGTTTAGCGGTCCGGCGTCGATTTGACCAAGAAGGGTTCGATCACCGGGTCGTGCTACAAAAAACAGAAAATGTGTAGTTTCAATTTTCTAATAAAAATAATATTACTCCGGATTGTAAAGGTTGGCGATAGGATTGCGACCTAGCACATTGTGGGACATAATCTCTTCGACTAGTCGTAAGTGCCTTGGTTGTGCCTCAGCTTCTTTCTTAGGGGATATCGGCGTGAAGATACTTTACACAGCTTAAGCAACAACAACTTAAAACGCTGTCTTTAACGAAAGTTTAGCCCTTTTTAAAACTACTACAACAATCATTATGTTTTTTGTTTTTTTTAAATGTCCTTGCAAAAGTTCAGTAGCAAATAGACTCAGGGAACTCAGTTTTCTGAGTCTTAGCGAAGTGGAAAAAGTCTTTACAGCATTCGAGAAAAACATCGTCATACTTTAGTTTTTGAAAGAGAAAAACTACATAGGTATAACAAATATTCATGCTCACTTTCATGTTAATTATGAACAACTGTTTTATATCTTGATATGAAATATACACATTACGGATACATTCATTCACTCATTTTTTTTAACATATAAAAAATTAGTAGTCGTAATGTATGTACTGTACGAGTATATTCAGAACGTTTGCACCAAAGGTCTTATATTTTAAATGGGCAGATACACCAATTATGAAGAGGAAATATTTTATTGTTTGTATTGAATGGTATTGAAAAATGTATTGTTTTTCCATGGGAAGCTTATCATTGGTGAACATAAACTACTTATTATAGCGGGATAATGCTTCATCCCAACAGGGAAACGTGTAAAAGGGTAGTAAAAATTAACCTTCCAGACTTTGGTACCGCTTTCATGTAACTTCGATACGGCTAAATCGATCGGGTTGAAATTTCATATGGGTATTTCGATAGTTTCCTGTGTGATATAAAATACGATTAGATACGGTAGGTGGAGCTACTGTCGGTATAACGTCTACACGTTAATAATGTTATAGGAAAGATTTTATAGATTGTATGTTAGTTTGTATTTGATAGACACCGAAACTACTGGACCAATTTGATAAAATATTTTAATATTAAAATAGACATTATCGCTGATGAACAACAGCTACGTTATTTCTATGAAAAAATACAAATTTGCCCTCCCGTTCGAAGCTGGGGCGCGCTGATAATATTTTATAAAAAAAGATATGGGTCATTGCACAAATTATTTTAAAACAAAATTAATGTTAAAAAAAAGCTGTCAAACAATTTGAACAAATTACCTTGAATGTGCAGAACTCATTTACGGTAACATTGGTGGTAACTGGTAAGTGCGGGGACCGGGTCATAAGAGCGACTGAACGGCCAATTAGAACGATCGCAACGATCCGTGATTGGTCTATCTGTTTGGCAGTCGGCAGATAGTCGACCTTTGTCTTGCGCATTCTGTTTACGTTCCGTTAGTTCCTGATTTTTTTTTATAATTGGAACGCAAACTATTCCTGGTGGTAAGAAATTCATGCCGCCTAGAGCCACCAAACAAATGCGACATTACTGACGTTTGCTTCAAAAGTACGTTAGCAGTGTTTCCAATTTAGAAACGTGAGCTTGAAAACTACTGTCAGTGCTTTCAATGCGTACTTACACATCCTAGGTTAACTAGTTTAAGGAAACCATACGTTATAATACATGATATAAAATCCATCCATCTGTCATACTACATTGTATTTAATATAAATTTCCTTTTATTAGATCATTTCATGATGCAGTGATTGTCACATCAAAATCATAAAAAGACCACAATTATTTTAAGGGCTTGCCGATTGGGAGATTACGAAAACGTTCCTTAAATATTTGCTATGTGGGTGCTGAAGAATGAAGAATTTTTATTGACCCTAATGGTCAGTCTGTAAGTTCTAGATTCAACTGGAAAATACCATTCAGGTATACGTTGGCACCGTACAAAAACAGAAAAAGCGAAACTATCTTAGACAGACAGGGAAAGTTCGGTCAACGAGGAAAGAAAGGATTAATGGTAATGGGAAAATGTAGCTGTATATGGTGAGACTTGTAGCGCCAACTCCACTTTATTGTTAATATCTCTGTCGTTTTATTTTTTAGTAAAAAGTCATGTGGAGCTTTGCCAGGCATCCAGATAAAGCCGGACACAGTCAGGATCTTTGATTGTGCGTCCGGCCTGTCCGGCTTTGTTAGGCTTTATACATTTTATGAACGACCAAGCGCCGGGCACAGCCGAGCTGGTTACGAGAGTCGAATGTCGCGTCGGTCGCTCACGCAGGCCGAGGGTCGCCCCACCGCCCATACATATATATTTTTTGTTGTACCTAATGATGAGAAAATCCCCAATAACGTAGAGTGTCCGGCTTTTCTATCCAAATGTCCGGCCGAACTGGCTAGACTGTCCGGCTTTTATGTTTGTCGACCTGGCAACCCTTGTCGTGCGCATGTTTCTCTTTTACGTTAATGTTAATTTCAAATTTCTCTTCTTTTTAGAATCCTGAAATTCGTCGCTCTTCAGCTCAAATACGGTGATGCTTATCGTTGTTATTTCCTTGTTTTAAAATAACTAATTACAAAAACAAACTCGTATCTATTACATTTGTAAAAAAATCAAATATTTTAATTCGAGTGTTATACAGGTGCAGATAATTTAATTAAGAAGTTCAGATTTTATAACAAATTTAAAATTACTATTTTTAAGTTTACATCCATTATTAAATATAAATAACTTTGAACGAAACCTTCCCTTGGTTCTAATATAATTAAATTCAATAACTTGAATTTAGGAAACGAAACAATGATTGCTGGAGGTACATGCTATTGAATAATTTGATTAAAGTATGACAGTTCCACGCATAGAATTCTACGTAGCAATGGTTTACGCTAGTTGTACTTAAATTTTTAAGCACCTACCCAATGTTTTTTACTTAATGTCACTAGACTATTCCCAGTATAAACAAACATGTTCAAGCCACACGCAAATCTCCGTTCACCTATAATTATGCCAAGGACTTAAAATAAAGGTTTTAAGTTTTTAAGGTTTTTGAAAGAAAGTCATTATTTGTCTGATGAATTTGCTTACCACAATAATCGGTAAGTTTGCAGGCTGTCTAGTATGCGCGATAAGTTAACGATTTAAAATGTTAAAATGACAGCTCAATTGGTAAAATAGCAACCGAAATAGATAAGTACAATTGTAGAGACTTGCAAAAATTGTTAACATTAACGAAACAGTAACGATCACTTACTGCGCTTTCTGTGTCGGGATTTGCCACCTAATTAGAGTGCCACAGAGTAACTACTTAGATTTGACGGATACAAAAGTGTTGTCGGAAACCAAACTGTTTTATGCCTAAATTCTTAAAGCGAGAAATAAGAATTGCTGGTGAAGAGTCCCGCGATACTTTGCGGGGTTGTCCCGTTCACGTTTTACGTCAAATTTTTGCCCGGTACTATATTTAATTTGATAAAGCATAATGCTACTAATCACTCTATCCGTGGACAGAATTCCTACGAAAATCTGTTTAGTAGTTTTTGAGATGATCGCGAACGGACAGACAAGGAGATACAAACGGGGGACTTAAATTTAATTGATGAATTGGTTAAAATGTTGGTAAAAAATACCCCAATCTCCTTGAATGGCAGGGATATTAAAAATTGGTATCATTATTTTACAAATTATACGGACTATGAATATGAATATCGCGGCGTAACTGACATAAAACTTTGCGATATTTCACGTCAATTCAGCTGTAGAGACTAGCGTTTGACTTAAAGATTCGATAGTGCTAGCTATGAACTGCGTTTAATTTTACCGTTCATAACTTGCGAATTCGGTAGATAACTATGTCGAGACTGCCACCCCTTTTCATTTGAAATTTCTCAATCTTTCATCTGTCATTCTTTCCACATGACCGAACCAGCGGAGCATGCCCTTTCGCATTTTAACACCAACACTTTCTTTCAATCCCACTCTTTCTCGGATCTCACTATTACGAATGTGGTCAGCGAGCGTTACACCACAGATTTTCCGTAGTGCTCTCATTTCGACCGCATTTATCCTACTTTCATGCTCTTTCTGACATACCCAACTCTCGCTTCCATACAGTAACGTTGGAATAAGCACAGAATTATGCAAAGCGAGTCTAGCTTTTTGATTCAAACCCTCGCTTTGGAATAGCTTACCCAGCTCTCCATTCACACTATTCCCTGCACTCACTCTCCTCTCTACATCCGCGGTGTACCTTCCATCCCTGCTAAAAGCACAACCAGGATATACAATTTCATTCACTTGTTCCAGCACTACATCATCAACCAAAACTCTTACATCCGTTCTGGCTACGTCTCTTTCTAACACCTCACATACTAAATTTCATTGAAAATCATTGGAGCCGATTCCGAGATTCCAATTAATTATTCCAATTATTTATTATATATATACAAGAATTGCTCATTTAAAGGTATAAGATTCATTTAGTTGTAAATTTGTATTTCTTTTTAATATTCCCAAATATAAGTTTTCATTTGAAATTTTACTCTTTTTGGTTTCTTACTTTTTTTAAAGATATGACTGTATCGTATTTCACAATGGTTCCCATTTTGAATGGAGATAGAAACTTACACTTCTATATCCACATGTAACTGTTTTCTTAATTCTTAGGTGAAATGAATAAAGTGTATTTACAATGAGTAATCATAATTTTATTTATTACTTTTAAAAAAAGTCCCTTCACGCCCATATCCCCGAAGAGGAAGAGAGGTAGGCAGAGGCACAACCAGGGTACCCACGACTAGCCGAAGACACTATGTCCTACAATGTGATAGGTGGCAAGCCTATCGATTAAATATTAATACTTTTATATTAATAATTGCAATAAATTAATAATGCTTTATGTGTAAAGCATAAAGGCAACGCAACAAAATCAGCAACCTTATCTATGTGTAAAGCCCATAAATCTTAAACCCCTGCATTTAGTATTATGCATTTTGTAAGATACTTCAAGTAAAAGACTTGAGGAATATTTTAAATTTTAAAGCCAATTGACGCGCTATCTGAATATGTATCGACAAAGCCCAGGATGCAGTCTGGGTTAAGATGCGGTTAGCTATATGTTTCCCATCTATCAAATGTAAACAAAAAGGCTAAGCGTAAGTACCCTGATACAACCATCATCTACCTACCGCTTCGGTTATATGGGCATGAATATACTTTTGTTTACCTTACCTAAGAGCCAGGTGGCATCACTTAGTTGTCACTTTGTTGGCGCCAAAGCTCCAAGTTGACAATCTATAGAGTATTGTAGTCTTTGTTCTAGAAGGAATCGAAGCTCCGTCTAACAAAGAACGCGCGCACTCACGTCGTCTCACCGTGTTATCGACTGGCAAATTATAAAGACTTATGTACAAGTACAGATAGGACAGCACGCCATTATAGTAAGTTTGGCATCATTCTGGTTTTTTCCGCTTGGTGGCGTCTGTGCATGTGCTCTAAAAGGTTGTCAAATAAATTGTTGATGGATTTTAAACCACAAAGGTTAGATAGGATTGTATATTTAAGTTTGAGACTGCTAAAAAATGTCGTATATCAAATTAAATTAACTATAAGTTAGGGTACGTAACCCGTTAAGGGAGGGGGGGGAGGAAATATACTACAATCAGTCACGAGAGGGGGGTGACATATTTTTGTTACGTATTCGATAGAAATTTCGGACTATACTCGATTATTAAATAAGTTTGCGTGCTTCTTAAGCTCACAGATAGTAGCGCTAACGTAAGTATATTGATACGTCAACTGATTGAAACCAGAGAGTCAGTTTTTAGTTGAGTGAATAGGGGTATAATCTGTGGTTGAGTGAAGTTGTCGACGAAAGTCTCTGTACAATAATTACTAGGTACGTAAAAACTTGAAGGGGCGAAGTGTCCTTGCAGGTACTACGAGGGGTCGAAAAATTTAAAAAATAGGTCACGTAATATGGGTACGTTCCCTTAGGTGTATTATAATATATATATAATTAACATATCTATAAGTAGTCCTTAATACATAAAGAGGATGATAGCTGATAGTAATTTAAAATGTAGCTTATGTACTTATGTAGGAAACTATGCGCTACATTATTTAGATTATGCATTATGTAAGTTCGAATTTTTTATAAGCAAGGTATTCGTAAATTTCTTTCAGAAACGTATTATATAGGTACTAAATTTGGATAAAGTTGTGAATTTTTCTGACCTCTCTTCGGTTATTATGTTTTCTTATATATTTCTGAACAAGAGCGACGATGCTCATAATAAGCAGTACAGCTTATTGTTAAAAAAGCAATGTTGCTGGGATGTTAGAAAATTGAAAAAATCACATTTCCTTTTTGTTACTCGGCCCGGAGATCAAAGCTGAGATCTCGTGGAGTCAAGTCCAATACCTTACTATTACAGCACAAAGGCGGCCGTCTTTAATTAGTTTATAGAAAGTCTAAATTTTCAAATTCAATTCACTCCAATAAACTCCAATTTATTTGAAACATCGACCAGGGGGGTGATTATGTAACTCAGTTACCAACTCAAAATGGATGAGTGTACATCGAATCGCTGTCAAATGACGTGTTTTGTATTCGCTATCTCCAGTGACCAACATAAATACAATAGAGATAGCAAACACAAATGACGTCATTTGATGTACACTTTTACAGTTTGAGTTGACAACTGAGATACATAATCACCCCCCAGTTCATGTTTACAGGACGTAAGAGGCGTAATGTCATCGCGTACCATTAGTGAAAACTAGCAATACCTAAACCTATATTAACTAAACCTATACCTATACCTATACCTAAACTTTTGAAAAAATAAGGCAAGTCTGGAAGATCTGGGATCTTGGTCTAGTACTCAATCAATCTCAAAATACATTTCAAAATATGAAAAATTCAAACAATTAGTATAAATCAATATTTATTGAAATATAAATACTCATACAGACTGTCATACAAGTAACATATGATAGGATATATTTCAATAGCAATCGACACAAATACAACAGAGAGTGTCACCATTCTGTTGATGCTGCGGACTAAATCCAATTTGTTGAAAAATGGAAGAGATTTCCGGAGGGATTTCGGTTCGAATACTGCATCTTGGGGCGGGGTGACCTGTAAGAAAAATTCAATTTATACTTTTAAATATCCGATGATAAAAGTGACACACAGACCAATATGGGGGGATTAAATAATTTAGTTTCGTAAAATCTTAGCCCACCCTATTTCGAGAAAATGTCATATTCCTTATTTGAGGGTTGGCAATACTGTGATACTCCTAGTGTAACGAATGCCCGTGGGTAGTGGTGATCTCTTATCATCAGTTCTCCTTTATGATTTGTCTTTTTTAAGAATCACAATGGATATCAAAATGGTGTACCTGAAACACAGTTCCAGATTCAATACTTGATGCTGGTTTATCTTTATATGTATTTAGACATGGCTGAAAGGATTTTCATAACAGTTAGATTCAGTTGAATCTTTTATTTTTTTTACAAGTGTATTTAGGAAACAATATCTAGATTACGGAAAAGCAAAATATGAAAGAAAAGCAACCATAGAAGATAAAGGAAAGAGAAAACTGGACTATTCTCTGAATTGCAAACTAAACAAGCGATTGTAGACCTGACAAACTTTACATTTAAACTAGCTGTTGCGTTGCCCGCGGGGTCCCACAAATACATTGTTTTGGGGTCCTATGTGTTAATCCAAGTTACGCTATGAGTGTAACAAATTTTATGAAAATCAGTTCAGTAGTTTTTGCGTGAAAGAGTAACAAACAAACCAACTTTCGCGTTTATAATAAAGACTTAACAAAGTTTTAGTAAAATCGACAGTAACTATCGGATCCCAATGGATTTGTTTTAGAAAATAGAAATCTGCATCATTGCTTTAAATTTCACATTACATCTAAGTTTTTTATTAATTACAGAATGTACTTAAATGTTATGTTGATGTTAATTGAAGATAAATTGTTTTTAGAAAATAATATGGTAGTTTGGTATTACACAGTATTCTCCATAAATACTAGGCTACCGCAATAATTACAATGTGTTTGGCATTTTTTCTCAAGCTCATAATCATTACCTTCGCAGCTTCAGCAACATTGTCAATCTTCACATCTGCGTGTATGGGCTGGGCGTTATTTGTTAATATCTCAAGAGCCCCTGCTGCTTCTCGTTTTATTCTGGATAGCTGTAATTTAAAAGCGTATTATCCCTTGTAGTTCCTGGGCGAAATATTCCCTATCCAGTAACTTGTAAGAGGCGAACGTCAGTTTTTGTCACAGTTTCTGAAGGTAACCATCATTCAAAATCTTAGTATGAATCATGGTAGTAGTTATAGACAAAGCTGTCGAACTTATTACAACATTTCCAAAATTTCACTTTATTTATCCGAATAAGGAATTTACGTCAAACAGTGACCAAGATAAGTAAGAAAATATAACATACAATACTACTATTTAAGTTTTGCTTTACAATTTTTACTCTTTACACTTTTATTTTAAAATTGGCTGACCTAACATAAATCTAAGCGAAATGATTAATTATGTAATACCAACTCTGTATAGAATTTTATTTTTATGTATTTTAAAATACATTCACATTTCCGAAGCTTGACGAATATAGCCGAAGCGCCTTATTTAAAGAATACTACTTTAATTGAACTGTCTATATCATGTCTAACTGGTGATGCCAGCATTTATACAATACTAAGTCTTGTGATCCGAGTACAAAGAAATCACAAATACATTAAATAAACATAAAAGTTAATCCTAATCATCATCAGCCGGAAGACGTCCACTGTTGGACATAGGCCTCCTCCAAAGAGTCACAAGTCACGGTCACCAGCCGCTTGTAACCAGTGACTCCCCGCGACTTTGATCAGATCGTCAGTCCACCGGGCGGGAGGTCGTCCAACAGTACGTCCTCCGGTGCGGGGACGCCACTCGAGAACAAACTCGAAAGAGAAAGAATACGCAAAGGCGGCCTTATTGTTGAGTCAGCGATCTCTTTCAGGCACCCTTATGATAAGGATCAACATTTAGGAAGATACTGTGCAATGGTACTCTTATTAAGCGTCATTATTTTCTACTACCAATTTACTACTACTTCTTTTTTCCAAAGATAGCTAATGATTGCGAAAACGACGCACATAAATTTTATCACGATCTGACTAGTGGTTTTTGAGTTATACTTAATAGTGCATACAGTTTTGTTATTGTGATTTAGTTTGTTAATGGCCGAATAATCGGGTAACCAAAAAAACAGTCGAACAAAAAAACTTTTTTACACTTGGTTTAAAACATGCATCTTACGTTAGGTATAATAAATTATCCTTAATCCTAAATCCTTGTTTTAAATTTAAAAGTGTTAGTGTCTAATGATTTTAGAATTAATTATGTTGAAACAAAGTTCACTCGTCCGTAATTCTTAAATATATTTCCAAACAAGTTCCTTTGTGGAGTGCAGTCGAATTCTCCTGATGATGCTTCGGTTACGAAGCGAAACGTACGTTGAGTTTTAGTAGTATGTGTATTGTTGGTGCTACTAAAACAGTTTAGTGGTGTGTATTGTGTGGAGCTGGCTGTATTTGGGAGTTTTAGCTTCCGGTAAGTCCAATTCATTCTTAGCGCACTGTTTCGTTACGCAATAATACGTATACATTTTTTGGCGGAAAATTGCAAATTAAATAATTTTATTTAGATTTAAGTATGGATTTCCGCAAAGTACCGCCTTCTTCTATTAATTTTCCAAACAAGTTGTTTCAAGCCTTCTTTAACCAGAATTTCAAAATACGGGTAATTAAACTGTACTTGAAGTAGGCTAATTGCTTTTAAGAGTCTTTCCATTGGTAAGGTAGTTGAAGGATCTTAACAATTCATTAGTGAACAGGGGCGACGGTAGTTTTTATCAACTAATTTTAACTTACTAATGAATTTTCTCAAAGCCCAGTCTAAATGCAATAGTAATTTTTACCCTACTGTGTCAGGAAGAGGATAATGTTTTTTGAACATATTTATTCATGTATGTTCATTCTTAGAAGGCTGTACAGCCCTAACAGCTGGACGACTTTTGACATATGTGGTATTGTAGGATTTGTGACATAGGGTAAATTTATAAAATGGGGCCCGCAATTGGAAAAGAGGGAATTTTTATTTACTATAGCAGTATAATTAACAAATTAAAGCTAGTCAAAACGTCCTTTCAAGGAAATAAGTACTATCGTTTAACTTGTGGATATCGTTTAGCCCAGTCTAAATGCAATAGTAATTTTTACCCTACTCTGTCAGGAAGAGGATAATGTTTTTTGAACATACTTATTTATGTATGTTCATTCTTAGAAGGTTGTACAGCCCTAACAGCTGGACGACTTTTGACATATGTGGTATTATAGGATTTGTGACATACGGTAAATTTATAAAATGGTGCCCGCAATTGGAAAAGAGGGAATTTCTTTTTACTATAGCAGTATAATTAACAAATTAAAGCTAGTCAAAACGTCCTTTCAAAGACATAAGTACAATCGTTTAACTCGTGGATAGTAGAGTCCAATTGGACATGTTCCATTCAATAAATTTGCTTTTATGATGGGAAAGACCTCGTCTCCAAATTGCGTCGAGTGTGATATCATTGAAGATGTCCATCATATCTTAATGGAACGTGTACGTAGTGAAACTCGGAGAATAACAGTATCTCTAAATAAGCTAGATGTAGGTATTTGTAACAGCCTTTTGGCGTTCCCACTGTCTGAGAACGCCAAAAAGCTCTATAGTATGACTAAGATAAGAAAATTGTAAGTTTTTTTTTTTGATTATTTTTATTGTGTTAAATTATAGTTGCACTATTGAGGTGACATGGCCGCTAGGACAAAACCTCATTAAATAAATGGAAAAAAAACAAAGGACATAAGTAACATGTTATGTTTATTAGCTTTGTTTTATTTTTAAGTTATTGTTTGTTTCCATTTGTTTGATAGGTTATCGAACAAGCAAGTGGTTATCTTGATAGTAAGACAAGCGTTGTATACAGACATCATAGATGTTATTGGTGCAACGCTATCTTTAAATCTGTGACCTTAATATATTGTCTACTTTACCCACCAGAGACGAACTCGAATCTACCAACTACTGACACTATGACAGTGGCTCCAATCAAGGTGAGCGAACGTATACCTACCTAGTTCCTAAGCAAATTTACCAGCTTCACCATATTCCAACATAGAACATGACAATAGCGAGCCGCTGATGTTACAGTGGTAGGAGTAGGTAATGCGTAAATCGTAAATCTTATCGTTATACCTGATACCTCCTTTTCCCAATAGAAAAAATACAGAATCAGACAAAAAAAATCACATGGACCAAACAAGAGCCACACACTGAGAACATACACATCGTCCATAAACAGTAAGTTAGTATTAGTGCGTTGCCATTCTGCACTTAGGGTGTGAAGCCTGTCTGACATACTTTCTTAAATATATATATTTAAGAAAGTATTATTAGTCTGTAATGGGATTAGCGTGGTAATATTACCACGGTAAGCCCATTACGGGATCGGCTGTGAGTATCGGGTGCCTTGGTTGTGTCTGTGCCTACACCTCTTCGGGGATATGAGCGTGAAGATACTTTGAGACATACCTAAATTGTAGAGTATTATTAGGTCATATAGTGCAGCCGCTTCACATTGGTTACTGCCGTAACTATTTCTGTTGTCTTCGTTAAAATTGCACGCAGTTGTCGTGTTCTGTGCTGGACGGTGCACTGGCACATTGGCCTAATATCCTGGCTACGCGATGATTTATATTAGCGAAGGTAGTTTTAACCATTAGGACAGTCGCTTGCTTATTTGCTATATTATAATTAAAAAAAAATGATAAAATGATAAAAAAATGTGCAAGTTCAACATTGGGTACTATTCACTATAAATATTCATTAAAAATTTATAAAATGAATCAAAACTGGGTATAAACTACGTTATAGTATTACTTAATTGAAAAGTATAAAAAAATAAAATTTGATATTAACTACTTTATAACAAATAATCAAAGAAGTATTAAAAGTTCAAAATTGTGCACTAACTATTACAAAGTTCATTAAGAAGTGGTTAAAAAATTCAATATTATGTACTAACTACGTTACAGTATTAATTAAAAAAGTATGAACATTACAAAACTGGGTACTAACTACATTGTAATATTAACTTAAAAAGTTCAAAATTGGGTACTAACTACATTGTAATATTAACTTAAAAAGTTCAAAATTGGGTACTAACTACATTGTAATATTAACTTAAAAAGTTCAAAATTGGATACTAACTACATTGTAATATTAACTTAAAAAGTTCAAAATTGGGTACTAACTACATTGTAACATTAATTAAAAAGTTCAAAATTGGGTACTAACTAGTAACACCAAATTACTCACTCTATCATAATATTGGTGGGAACTAGATATTGTTAACAGAAATATTAGAATTGGTTTCATTTTACCACTACACCATATTATTTCTATATCAAGAGAAATATAAAACTGCAATAAACATGAAATGCATATTGTAGTAGAGTTTATGCATTTGCCGTGGCTATGCGTATTTTATAGTCCTATATCTTCGTGTATTTATATCATAATTACTTTTTGTGATAAGACACAGATCTGTGATCTGCGACAACAGACACATGGCTCTCCTGATGATGAGAGACAACCCTGGTCTACAGACAGTTTGGATAGCACTGGAGCTCTGCCTTATGGCCGAGGTTTTCGGAAATTAGCTTTCATACCGACCAACATGCATAATAATAATGGCGAGCGCTGAGGCTATGGTGAAAGACTCGTATCAATCTTTACAAGTCGTTGCACAGAATTCTATCTTATGTGATAGACGTGACTTTTTTATATGACTTGTTATCCCAGCGAACTTCGTTCCACCAGTTTAGTTTGTTTGGAAAAAAATATTTTTACCAGCCCTAAAATTTTCCCGGTTTTCCTCTCATATCAGAACCTTCTCCCGACATTAACTAACACAGTAAAAAAAATTAGCTAAATCGGTCCAGTCATTTGGAAGTTATGCGCAACACATTCAGCGAATCATTTTTATATTATAGATTAGACAGCGAACAAGCACACAGCTCTCTTGATGGTAAAGGACCTTCCAGACGGTTGTAAACACTGCCTGTAAATATTGGTTTGCATCCGTCTGTACCGTAGATTTAATCCCAATAAAAGAATTATAGCAATTGGAAGACGGAAAAAAAATTTCGTCCAAGGTCAGCTTTGTTGGCATGATTATAACAGACTAGAAACAGCCGTGGCTTCCAGATACCATAGTTGTAGGTGCGTTTCTTACCGTAGTCGAGGTGTTAAGCCAATTGTGCAACCGAATATCCTACTCTCTGGACTTGACACTGTCATTATGACAATAGGAAAGGTAAAGCAGTGGGTTACCCAAAATAGTAACAGTACGGTATTCTACCATCAAAGCCCTTGCGGAAAGTGAACTTTCGAACTTTGGTAGCTGTAGACTTGCACTGAAAGCGATGCACTTAGCTCATCTATGGTACCAAAAAGACAACTTTTTTCCATCACGGGTGCCGTCTGCTTGTTTACTGTATTATAAAAATTAATCTAGATGAATTAGTAAATGAAGTTGTCTCGTGTTGGTCCGGGTTCCTTTGCAGATGGTCTATTCTACCCCAGCTTACCGTCACTAACACCATGACGTCTGATTAGGTAGGTAGATTTCGTAGCGACTCGTCCGGATTGTTATCACCACCTTACCTATTCCTGCCGCCTTAAAGTTAGTGCTTGCCGTTGACGTGTTCCAGTTCGGGGGATACGTTAGTAACGGCTACGAGGTACTATGAGGTAACCGGTACACTTACTTTTGCTCGAAACCTAACATCGCAGACTGAGGTTGGCACCGCGCCATCGGCACTTTTGACGTACCTAAGCGGCATGAATTTCTTACCATCAGGAAATCTGTCTGCTTGTTTGCCTTCTAATATCATAAATAAAATTGGTAGATAACGATTCCTTTTCCATTATTACATACTCCTCTGGGATAACCTCAATCTCAGCAAAGCTCGGTTGGTGTGGCAGCGAATACTAAAATAGGATATTTGTTATATCCTTCGAACACCAACGAATAGTTTACTATCCAAAATGAATACTTCAATCCAAGTCCTCTGGGTGTCTTAAACCCGAGCCAAGAAACGAGTCAATTTTCTTGTGGTTTGTTTTTTGGACGAGTCGTTACCTACAAGGGTCGTTTGTACTCTTCTGGGTTATTTTTTTAAAGTGAGCTTTTAACATACCCTTTTTTTTACGTGTGGAAATCCATCATGGATACCCGTCCCTTTGGGGTGAAGTGGCGGGTTATGTGAGACTCCTACTCAGTTAAACCACACGGCGTCCTTCGCTAGGTACCGGGGCTGTGGGAACGCTTTCGCGAACTTCCACTGCCCCGGCGGCGCTGGATTTGTCGATCCCCTTCTGGCAGCCCACTCAACTGTGGGCCGCAAACCGCAACCGTCACGGGGACACAGCGTGCACTACTTCGGGGGTCCCAGTGGCGACAGGCACCCCCGTACCTGCCGCAGTCCCATCTCTAGCGGTCGGGATAGATGGAAAGCCCGCTCCCCTTCTTCGCGGGTCGTACTGCCGCCATCCCACGCAGGCCAAGTAGCCCTCCTCCCTGTGTGCGCTCGTCTTGGACAAAGAGGAGTACTGAGGAGCGCCTTCCCTCGTCCGTTTTAGTTTCACCGGGGCCCCGGCTCAAGCCCTGTTACTCAGGCCCCCCGCCACGACAAGGCTCGGACCCTCGGGAGGGGAACTTTTAACATACTCTGACCTAACCCTGTTTAAGAAGCTAACTCTGAGGTAAACATATTTGCAAGCAGCCCTAAGATGTCTCTAGGTCCTAATTACTAGTACCTAAATTACCGTAGTTAGGTGTCTTCAAGATACAGGAAACGTTTCAACAAACTACGAATAGTTATGTAGATTACAGATAATTGTTTATAAGACCCGAGCATTTGATAGTTTGAGCTTCTTCCATATTCATTGTTGACTGAGGCTATTGCGGCAGGAATAGCCAGGTCACCTATCGATGTAATCATCTAGTTATACCAGTATTGTTAGTTACAAATTCCGTTCTTATAAACTGTCTTAAATACAGGTTTTTTTTATTTGAGAAGACAAACATGCAGACAGATTTTCTAATGGTAAGAAATTCACCGCCTAGGGACACCAAAGGTGGTAACGTTGCGTTGCCAACCTGAGGCCGGGATGTTAGACCCCGTTCAAAAGGCAGCCGGCCTTATCCTACGAACCGGAACACGTAAACGGCAAGCACTGTGGGCAAGAGTAGGTAAGGCGGTGGTACTGTAAAGGTTGACAAAGGTTGCTACATCTAGCATCCTGCCTAGCAACTCGAAAGAGGTGAGCAAAGTCATTGACAAGACCACTGGTTGTAAAATACTAAACAGCAACTTATCCTACCAGGATTCTACGTATTCGTGCCGCTATAATGACATGTTCCGGTTTGGAAGGTAGGGTAGCTGGTAGGATTGCACTAGCCGCCTGGGAAGCCGCTTGTTTGTTCGTTTGGTTTTGCCTTCATGACATTATTTCGTGACGTAATGGTTGTAATTGTCGTGTAATAAATATAATTTTGTACTAATGACGTTCAATAAGATACCAATGTTATCCTATGTTGAATAAAAAATGACGGATTGCACTCCGGGAGTGCCGGCAGAAGTGAAAATTTTGATATTTTGGAATGGTTAGGGAATAATTTTGCACGAATTGCTTTAACTATCAGTATTAAAGTACTATCATGTATGTGGTAGAATACTATGTTAATTTGTTGCGCTATCGTACACAAACATGACAACACGAACATTCGCGCAAGCGCCCTGCGCCGTCTTACGATTTTTTTTATCAGGTCACGTGTCCTGACGCGAGTCTTAATGTTTTTACCCATTCAAAAAAAAGTTCGCAACGCCGCAAAAGACGTTTTCACTTCAAAAGTATTTGACTATTGACAATTGAATATATGAAAAAACGGAACATACGAACGTACTTTGGCATAAATAATATTAGTAGAGAAGTATTATTTGCACTACTTTTATTATCCACTTTTTAACGACCCTATTTTCAGAACATGTTATGCTTAACATTTTACATTTTAATATATTTTCCGTCATCAAAATGATTGAAGTAATTATACTATTTGTTTTGTCGGTTACAGTGCATGGTCACAATGGTGTGAGTATTTTTTTAATACGATGACTACTTTGTTAATGTAACATGCAAAGTTGGTAAATCGGTATTAGCTTTACGCTAAGCCGTTGGCAACGCATTTAATTACATCAATTTCTAAAAATGTGGCTAATTGCCAGTCGGGCTTACCCCTGCAGGCTTTTGTAGTAGCAAGCGTTGGTTACACATCCAGTACGTAAACGCGAATATGGGCTATACTAATTTTTGCCCAGCAGTAAAAGTAAACCAGTGCCAACTTTGCCAGGTTTTTAACAAGGAAACTACGTTTCCAGAAGGTTTTTCACAAATAACACAAAGCAAGTTAAATCACTTGGTTTTTCAATTAATTTTAGCCAAGGCTAATATTAAGAATTTCTAAAATATGTAAGAAGGCATAAAGGTCTGCATATGTGTAGTATGTAAGAGACTTGGAAAATATGTGTATTTATGTATATTTATTACACAATCTATAAGCTCCCAGACCTAGCTATTCAGGACAAGAAGGGTCTTAATAAACTCCTCGATCTCAACCAGGATAGACCACGAACCAGGAGGTCCAAGTCTCCTATGTAGAATAGACCATCTGTCTTCCTGCCATGTACCTTCGAGCAAAGGTTAAATGAGTCATTATTAACAATAACCGATAACAATGACATTAATGGTGGTGGAGGGCCGACTGCCCTTCTGCAACATATCCAGTTAGGTATCACTGCCTCACCGATTCCTGCCGCTATATTGATAATGTTATGTTCGGGTCCAAAGGGTGGGCTTGCCACGGATCTTCTACAATCAACATACTCGTTCCATATCTTACCACTTTGAAAATCCTTGAACTGTTTAAAAATAATGAAAATAAAGTAAATAGTTTGTAAATTATCTCTAAGCAGAAACTTCAAAGCGAGGCAGCGCTGCAGTCAGCTCTGATGCCACAGGAACTGAACCCAGCTTTCGTATCCGATAAGGTATACTTTAATTTGTATATATGCTTAAATGTGTCAGTTTGTTTCGTGCTAAAGTAGATTGGTGCATAGGTTAATTTTGTCATCATTACAAAGAAGACCAGAGGTGGTACAATGCCTTGCAGTAACTTGCCCGGGTGTAGATCCACCGAATAACTTATTTCTATCACCGTAATGACATAGCTTGGAACTGTCGTGTTCGGATCAGGAGGATATGGCAGGAAGAGAAAGTAAGCTGGCAAGTGGGTCACCTCATGGAAAGTGATCAACTCCGCCAATGGACATCCACAACACCAGGAGTATCACAGTTACGTTGTCGATCTTTAAGGAGTGAGTAAGCTCTTTTTTTGAAAGTTAATAAGTCGCATCTTTTTGGAAACACCATCTTTGGTAACTGCTTCCACAAAGGTGTTGGTCGAGGTAAGAAATATCGTCGGAAACGCATGGTAATAGACCGCCACATATTAAGATGATGGGCATGATACCCCAACCTCTGACGCGGTGTGCGAACTTAAAACTCAGCGGTAGGATTCAAACTAATCAACTTCAGAGTGTTTCCCATGATATTTGCGGTAGAAACTCTTCAGTTTCAGTCATTATTCATCAGTGTACTTCTACACTGATGAATAATGGCGGTAAATTTGGTTATTATGCCTAATAGCTGATCTACAGGAAAGCATAGTGCCTCTATCGTCTATGGTGTCTATAAAGCCACAGTCCTCTTTTACCTTCGGGAAAGCCGTGTGCTTGTTTGATTATGTGTCACCTAAAAACCACAACTTCACCTATACATGTGGTCATTACCTCAATGTTAACTACTTTTTGGTTTTAAGGATAATAAACTTAAAGAATGAGGTTTGATGTTTAGGTTCAATCATAAGGCCTACGGTTTCCAGCGCAGTATTACTACCATTGGTATTTTACCTATATTTGACCTGTTATTTTTGTAATGAGGAAACCCATTTAGCAAACATTGTCACCATAAAAAAATAAATGGAATCATAAATGTATTTTTTTTTTAAATACTACACAAAAGGATCTCATGACGTGTCTCTATAAATCTAACGTACCACTAGTTAAACTACCACTGGATCGTCGCCACTCACTGAGAAAATCCGTCGATAAAAACTCTGCGGGCTTGCCCCTTTTTTTACTTTTTACTATGCTTTTCTGATAATCTTAATTGATGCTATCAAAATACTTTTTATGTCATAGACTGTCGCATAATCTGTATTTTCATGTTAGGATGCTCCATGGAAAGAAGTCCTACCAACACGTTTGAAACGAGGAGTAGAACCGGAAGACGAAGAATTATCTACATTGAGTAAGGTCAAAAGCTACAGCCGAGCCATTTCTTTTGTGGTGCTGGTGATATCTGCGGCCATCGAGCTGATCATATACCTTATTGAGACTTACTCCACTAAATGACAATTGGAAAAATGAATTACAACGCATTTTTTAATTATTCGTCATTACCTTCTCTTCCTGGAATATGGATGAATGTAGGTACCCGGAAGACCTAGGTTGACATTTTACCATCAAATCACTCGGGCTTTAACCGACGGTTGTATCGAAGGTCTCCGGTGTATTCATATGAAAAGGGAAATGAATATGGAGAAAGCCAGGCAGGTCTACAAGGATCGTGAGATTTGGCACACGATACTATCTGGATACCTTGTGAGAAACTTGGCGTGAATATATGTGTATATGTAGGTATGTACCTCCTCGTCGTCATTACATCAGTTTGAGCCTAAGCCCCAGTTGCCATGGGACATAGATCGCAAAGTTAAACCAAAACCTACAATATCTCATATGGGTAAGGGTCTCCTGTGAAGAATAGGCTATTTGCCTGCCAGCTAGTAAGAGGCAAAGGTTAAATGGGTCATTACAAAAACACTTATAGTAGAGTAGAGCATAGGCTTACCGTCACTAATACCGTGACATCTGACTAGGTGGTAGAGTTTCGCAGCGACTCACCCGGATTGGTACCACCGCCTTACCTATTCCTGCCGTCATAACGTGTTCCGGTTCGGAAGGTAAGATGGCCGGTAAACTTACTTTTGCTCGAGTTTTTTGTTTCAGTTTATTTTTTTTGTTGTAGTGTCTCTAGGCGGCGGAAATTTCTTACCATCAGGAAATCCGTCTGCTTGTTTGCCTTCCAATATCATAAAAAAAGAGTGCTATACCACCTCTTGTTATAATGTAAGTATTGTCGTGTTCCGGAACATTGAGTAGCATAGCTGGTAAATTTTCAAAATAGACTTGGTATCCCGGCTACAGAAGAGCAGCGCACCTAACATCTATGGTGTATATAGGCCACGATTGTCTCTTAACATCAGGAGAGCACTGTTTTTTTTATTATATTGGAAGCAAACAAGCAGACGGATTTCCTGATGGTAAGAAATTCACACCGCCTGGAGACACCAAAGGTGCTAATGGTGCGTTTCCAACCTGATATTAAGCCTCGAGCAAAAGTAAGTTTACCGGCTAACTTATCCTCCTAATCGAAATATGCCAACGACAAGCACTGACTGACATTATGGCGGCAAAAATAGGTAAGGCGGTGTTATCAATCTGGGCGAGTCGCTACAAACCTCTACCATTTTGTAGGATGTCAGTGCGGTAGTTTGAGCCTATGCTCGCCTTTTACGAGCTTCTGATTACATTCCTTATCTAGTCCCACAATGTGATAGATAAGTGGCAAGCCTATCGCCAACCTAGCACATATCCAATCTCAGGCAACGTTTTTTTATTAGAAGATTGAAAAAACACATTTTCTTTTTGTTGCCCGACTCGGAGATCGAACCCAAAAACTCGTGGAGTCCAGCTCACCACCGGACCGCTACACCACAGAAGTAATATTTAATACAGATTTAATTAAATAATTATTGTCAAAAATGCCAACATGTCATTATTAAAATGTCATACCCTATCCATTTATACATTTTAATTATTATTA
>NJDC01001550.1:92610-105076 GCA_002245475.1 Calephelis virginiensis
GGAATAAAACACCTCACCCTGAAGGTGTCCAAGGGAAGGAAAACTGTAATTCATTTACTCATTAATTTCAGTGGCAAGAAAAACTAATTGCAAAAGTTATTGTAATATACCCACCGACAAAAACTGTGAAAAAGTGTTTGTACGCAGGTAAATCTAATTTTTTTGTTGATTCTTTTAACCGTGCTAGCTGTAAGAAGCTGTTAAATGAATTTATATTTACACATCAAAAATAATATTAATGAGTAGTTTAAGTTTTAGCCCTGATGATGCTGTATAAGTGAAACCGGTAGGCTACTAATTACAAAGTAATAAATTATAAGTGATAAGTAAAACAGTACAAGTGTTTCTTTCTTTAAAAATATGAACATTTGGAAGTTTTACCAAGCGCCGACGATGGAAAATATCAAATATACTAGCTGTAAGAAGTTTGTGTATGGAATAAACTTGCATTTTTTAATCATTTATTTACAGACATTTACATCACTATCGTATTGTGCCACTATCTAAACTAGCTAAACTAAACTAGCCATCATAGAGCCTACTGTAGTAACGAGCGATTGTCAACCCCAATACTATACTTCTTGGAAGTATGACCACCTGACAAGAGCGTCGCCAGCCTACGGCCTAAGTGGTGGCAAGTTGATAGATTGAAAAAAATATATACATTGTTGGTTCAATCGGGAGCCTCGTGCCCTCGACTTTTTGATTTGCCTTGCATTTCGCTCTAAATAGTAGCAAACTAGTAGAAAAAGTAATAGAGTAAATAATCTAGTAGAAATAGTAGCAAACTAGAGTAATCGATCAAGTCAAATTAAAGAAATAAGACTGTTTGCGTTATAATTTTTTTAGAATCTATTGCCCATGAACATACCTGCGAACTGACATCTCCTAGTGATGTGCAGAAGAATGTTGACAATTTTTTATTGGGATTTGGGATCACTAACAAAAACACTTAATTGACAAATGGACAAAATATGAAGCCGATGATTTAAGCTTAAGAAGCTCGGAAAAGCAAGAAGGTAGTCAGCGCTTCTTCCTTTTCGCATTGATTGAAAAATACGTAGTAATTACGTAGGATTTAGCATCTGTAATAAGTCAAACTTTAAGTTTATTTTAATTTATCCGATTTAGAAACACACTTATGCAATACATACAAGGGGCTAAACATAATTGTACAAAATGCTAAGTAGGCTATTTTTACTCAACATTTGCAATTTCCCCTGTTTTTTTTTAAATAAGCTAATATGTAATCTAACGGGGAAATTAGTTAAATGACTATAAATAGTTGTTGGTTGTGCCTCTGCCAATTCAGGGGTAAGGGCGTGAAGATACTTTTTTTTAGTAAGTATACAGAAAAGTAAAAGTTTTATCAAAATTGTTTAGCATTCCGTCAGGTGGGTTATTATTTTAAATCAAATTGTCGATTTAAACCAGTTGACCCTAAACAATTAACTTTAATCATAAATATTAACTATTCTTAACTTAATAGCAAATCTAAGATGGCGGACGCTCTAAAATGGCGGACGCTCTAAAATGGCGGACGCTCTAAAATGGCGGATCATTTATTTTTAATGCCACCACTTGAATATAAAATCATTTCTTATTTTTAATCAACAATAAATCGAATTGATTTCGTCTAATCGAATATTTTAAAATATGTCATGGGTATATATACAATGTTTACAGGGCGTTACCAAGTTTGCGATTCCTGCAAAGCATCAGACTCCAACATGAAGTGGTTTTTATGGTCTTTGGTGGTTCTGCTAATGTGCTCAATCATGGTAAGTCGTTGATAATTATTTTGTAAAAGGTTTCGATTTCAGACATAATAAGCATGTATAATATGCCAATATTTGTAGTTCTGCATCTATAATATAAAAATGAATTGCTAAATGTGTTGGTAGGCGCATAACTTCCGAACAATTATACCGATTTAGCTAATTCTTTGTTTATTGTGTTATTTATTGTCAGAAGAAGGTTGTTATGAAGACAAAAACCGGGAAAATTGCAGAGAATATGTGAAAAACAATACTTTATTTTTCCCCATACAAACTTAAAGGGAGGAATGAAGATCGCCGAGACAGCTAGTTTTAAATAAATTCATTACGTTTTGTAAGAACAAACTTCAGTGTATCATACGATTACTAGTACTAATTATTCTTATCTAATACAAATCATATCGTAAATATCGTTAATCTTCATGTTAGATACTATTCTTTCAAACAAAGTAAGGTTGATTGGTAGCGATTACCATGCATAAATAATAAAGACTACCTTTACTCGTCATATACATAAACATTAAATAAATAATAAAAAAGTAAGTATCTTCAGGACAAAATATCCCCGAACAGGTAGGCAGAGGCAGAATTAAGGCACCCACGACTAGCCGAAGATATTAAGTCCCACAATGTGATAGGTAGTAAGCCTATCGCCAACCGGGCACACACCCAATCCCAAGCAACATTTTTTTGTTAGAAAATTTGAAAAATCACATTTTCTTTTTATTGCCCGACCCAGGAATCGAACCCAGGACCTCATGAAGGCAAGTCCAACACCTGGACTGCTAGACCAAAATAAATAAATAAATCTTGAGAGAGTTGAACTCACTCGCAGAGATAAGACTTTAAAAGATCTTATTTTTAAAATTTAGATCATCAAGTTTAAAATTTTAATGGAATAGTTTTGATGATTTTTTTTTCTATATGATAAGGTTTTATTTAAATAAAAGAAAGAACTTATTATTTAACATTTAACATTATAAAAAAACTAAAACTTTGATTGGGCTTAGCTTTTATTCTTTAATTCCTGCCATTTATTTAGTGTTTTCGTTAGAACGTTATTTATTATTCAATAGGTCTAATATTATAAGATATTGGACCTAAACATTGGTTCTGATACGGAAAATATGTAATTACAGCTTGCTTTGTATTAACATCTTTTTTACGATGCATAACGACCAGTCTTTTAATTTTTGTTGTAGGTAGTAAATGTTTGAATGCTAAAGTTCTGAAGTAAAGCGTACGAGGGCCCTTCAATAATTACTTAGCCTCATCGCCTCATGGAGTATTTGTTACAAAAGAGTTTTATTATCGTGCAGTAAATACTTTTTGAAATCTATCAAGTAGTTTTCAGTCTTTTCCCTTCATTTGTTTTGTTTTGACAGCCTTTGGAAGCGAGTGTGTCGGTCGGTTTTGCAAAAATGGAAAAAGAACAATATCGTTCGGTGATTAGATTCTTGTTTTTGGAAGGGACAACGCGCAGCGAAATCAAAGAGCGCTTGAATGCTGTGTACGGTGACTCTTCTCCTTCGATGGCGACCGTCAAAAATTGGTTCAACGAGTTGGCTCGTAGCCGCACGTCGGTTTTTGATGAGCCACGCCCAGGTGCACTGAAAACGGCTACTACAGAAGAAAACGTAAAAAAAATCCACGATCTCGTGTTGGCAGACCGGCGACTGAAGATTCACGAGATAGCTGAGACTGTAGGCATCGCAGATGGGACAGTGGATCATATTCTGCACGAAGAATTGGGTATGAAAAAGTTGTCGGCGCGATGGGTGCCGCGTTTGCTCACACCAGACAACAAGCGCAACCGTGAGACCACATCGGCGATATGTTTGGCGCTGTTTCAATGCAACTCGGCGGAGTTTTTGCGTCGTTTTGTGACCGTCGACGAAACATGGGTTCACTGGTACACACCAGAGACCAAGGAACAGTCGGAACAGTGGACTTTACCCGGCGAACGTGCTCCAAAGAAGGCGAAGACTGTTCAATCGGCAGGAAAGGTGATGGCCAGTGTGTTTTGGGACTCACAAGATGTGATTTACATCGATTACCTCCAGAAGGGTAAAACAATCACTGGGATCTACTATTCTGACTTATTATTTTGTCCTTTTTGTCTATTACTTGTGTAAAGTTCAGGTGCGTATTACTGTGCAGTACTGAAGTCTTTCCAATGGAACAGGATTTTGGAACTGTTGTATAACTGGAACAGTAACAGGTGGAATAGGTTCCGTAATTTATCTGTTATAGTCTAATCCTAGTAGGGATCCTTCGTACGAAGCAGGTAGTTCTGTAATAAGAGAGTTCCGTACCGGTCCGGAAGGCATGGTAGCCAGTTAATTATCTGTATTTCTGTGGTTACGCTTCCATGGCTGAACCGCTAAACCGATTATAATGAAATTTGATATGCCCGTATTCTCTAGTATAAGTGTATAGTCTATGGCCCGTATTTAAAGATTCGAGTTTGAACTTAGAGTACATTTTTTATTAAAAAACAGTCCCCCAAGGGATAAAAGTTTAAATAAACTATAAAACGCTTAAAATACGCTGAAGAAATTATAAAGACTGACTGACAACATCATTAGGACTAGGACTTAATTTAATTTTCTTTATTTATTTATTTTTTCCTTTGTAATCGCTGGAATTGACTTAAAATATCCTAATTTCTGCTACGTGCGTAGATGATCTCCTTAATCGTTGGGGTACGAACAAGGAGATGGATTTCCTTGCGATAAGAAATACCTTTCGACAAAATATGATACGTTGCGAAACTGGGGATGAGATTTGTGCTTCTTGTGTGAGGGGTATTCACTAATTACATGAGGAGTTTAAGGACATGAACTAAGTTGAACCAAATCTAATCTGATTTTGGGCGGATATCATATTTTTTCAGCAATTAGAAAAAAATACCTACCAAATTAAGTTTTTCGAAAAAATGTATGTGGTTATATAATACGTAGGTCACACTATAAGTTTTGCGTAATTTAAAAAAAACATGTTATGATCGAAATATTATGTTTATTTATCAAAATCATTAATTCATTTATTAGTTTTTTATCAAAATAATCTCCTTTACATTTTAAACATTTTTTCATGCGATCGAACCATTTTTAAAACAGAAAGAGCACAGATCTGAAGGCATGTTTTCTACGTGCTGATTGAACGCTATCATTGTGTCTTTGGAGCTGGTAATAGTTAAACTTGTCATCGAATCTTTGATTTTCGGAAAAATACAGAAATCACAGGGTGCTAGGTCGCGGCCATGCGCACGATGAGTGACAAGATGTACTTTTTCGGAACCTAAAAATGACTTTGTTTTGTTGGCCGTGTGTGAAAAAGTGTTATGTTGTAGGTGAATGCGGCTTTTGGGTCGTCTTTCGCAAACTTTTTCTAACACCTTGAGTAAACAAAAGATTGAATACCACTCAGCATCAACACTTTTTCGATGTTCAAGTTGAATTGTACAGATGGGACCTATAGCTGAGAAAAAAAGCCATATTTTTTTACCAACGTTTCTCGCCTGTCTCACTTTTGTTGGCCTGTTCTCATTTACAAACACCCATTAATAAGATTGCGTTTTTTTTCGGGTTCAAAACAATAATTCCACGATTCGTCTCCTGTGACAATGTCATAACCAGCATAAGAATATTCGTAGTCGTACTTCAGTAGCATCTGTGAGCACCATTCGGCCATTCGGCACGCACCTGTGCGGTCAGTTCATAAGTTATCCAACGGCAACAAAGTTTCAATTCTTCGTGTAAAATTTTCTGAAATTGGCTCATACCATCTCCAGTAGTCCTCGAAATGTCTCATAGGTAATCCGGGGGTTTTCATCAATCAACTGCCTAATAGTAGCCACATTATTTTCGTTGACGGCAGTTGAACCCTTTACGAAATTCGTCAAGTAAATAAACTCTACCTCTTTCAAATTCAGCAAACCATCGCCTCACGGTGTTCAAACAAGGTGCTTCTCTCCTAAAAGCATTTTGAAGATGAGCGGAACAGTCTTGCGCTGAAAGAAAACCTTTGAAATCATAATAAATCATCGCTCTAAAATCTTTTCGACTTTCCATTTTCGTTGCGTACATTTCTACATACGCAACGAAAATGTGTGTTAAAAAAGCAATTGACAAATTATTGAAGTTGCAACATTTTAAAAATATATACATTCGAAATTCAAATAGTTCCGATTAGCTAAAAGTGCAAAACTTTTAGTGTGCCCCATGTATTTTGTACGATTTTACACACTAACAGTACGACTGTAAACATTTTTTTGCATCTGCGTTGGCATATACCTATTTTTGAAATCCAAATCTAATAGTGATCGAAATGTGGAAACAAAATTTCCTCCAAGGCTACATTTGTTGGAGGGAGTGTGTACAAACGTCTAGAACATCTTTAATATTTAAAGACATTTTGCGAATGTTAGGTGCAAGGGTTACAAATTAGAGTTTGCAGGAATAAATGCCCCATTTTTGAAATAACTTCCTGATCCTTTATGTTGAACTTTTGCTTTTTTTTTGCCCTTTCACCTGTTGCCCCAGTGGTCTAGCGGTCCGGCGTCGAACTTGACTTCTTTAAGTCCCGGATTCGATCTCCGGGTCGGGCAACAAAAAAATTTAGTAAATCTCTATTTTCAATTTTCTAAAACAAATAACGTTGCCCGGGATTGGATAGAGACCGGTTAGCGATAGGCTTGCCACCTATCACATAGTGGGACTTAGGGACAGCCAAAAGCCAGCCGAAGACTTAGTGTCTTCGGCCCTGGTTGTGCCTCTGCCTACCTCTTCGAGGATATGGATATCTCTACTACTACTTGGCCCTTTCAATATTTGTAAAAAAAATAGAATTTAACTTTTTATGGAACTCCTGGCAATAACTATCTAGCACATTAAAAAAGAATTATCAAAAAAAGGTCCACCCGTTCGAACGTAATGTGACGACCGCGCTAAATGGGGATTATTTTAATTTAATAGATTTTATTGTTGACCCACTATACACTTGCTATTTTTTTATGAATGTTCAAATCATGTACTGATTTTAATTTCTTTTTTTTTAATAAACAAACAAACAACAGGCAAACAAGTAGACGGATTTCCTGGAGTAAGAAATTCACGCCGCCTAGAGACACCAAAGGTGGTAATGATGCATTGCCAACCTGAGGTCTCGGCGTTAGGCGTCGAGCAGAAGTAATTTTACCGGCTACCTTACCATTCAAACCGGAACACGTCATGACGTAATGGTGGCAGGAATAGGTAAGGCGGTGGTACCAATCTGGGTGAGTCGTTGCGAAACTCTACCACCTTGTCAGATATCACGGTGTCAGTGACGGTAAGCCTACGCTCGCCTTCTACGAGCTGCCTGGCAGAAAGTTAGATGGTCTATTCTGCAAAGGAGCCCGGACCCATTGTAACACAGTTCTATGAAATAATTTAAAGTGAGGATTTTTTTTATTTTAGCACGTTTCCCTTGCTTGGGTATGAATTTTCAAACTATTTATAAAAAAAAAAAACTCAGTGAGGAGTTGAACCCTATCTCGTTAGTTGTTAGCTGACAAAGCTCGACAGTTGTGGGTTCAAATACTGTCTGACGTAAAATTCTCTCTCTTTTCCTGTATTTTAGAATTGTTAAAATTTATTCATTCTTCTTCTTCTTTTTTTAGGTTTTGGCATTCGCGTTAGCCTTTTGCCATTAGTCAAGAAGAATTTTGCGTCAAATTTACCAAAATCGGGATTAAATTATATATATCCGGATAGTCATAAGTCGTCAATAAGTCATAAATCAACCCTAACATGGGTCTTGGGTAAAGCGGTGGCCTCATTACTCAAGATTTACTCAAGAAATACACGATACGCTAATTTCTTCATGATTTTCAACTTCACTTTCACTGAACAAAATTGTACAAAATGCCACCAAAATTGACTAATTTCACTCAACACAAACACGAAATACAATAATTATGAAAAAACTTCAACCAATTTTTTCTCTCGATGGCGACAAAAACTCAAAATATATCCCACGCATGAAAAAAGTTTTATTTTTTTCTTTTCTTTCTTCATAGAGCCAGCACAAGATCACAGCAGCAAACGCTAATCTGGATACACCTATTTCACATAGTCTGCATGAGAACGAGTTTGAGCCAGGAAGACTAGAACAATGTCCAAATTGTGGCTAGGTAAAATTTTGAATTTTCGAGATTATTTTTTTATGGAATGTATAACAATATTTTTTATGGAATATTAATTTCCAAAGAAATTTCGGAAGAAAAAAAATTTTTAATAAAATATGTGAGTATTTTTTAGATTGTTTTATTTTAATTTCTAGACTTCGTTTATCTTTCTGCAAAGTTTGGACAAATAGTCGGAGATCCAAAGTTAGGTCGACCTACACCGAGCTGATAATAGGATGAAACCGGTTTTATAGCAAATCTAGTACATCAGAAAATATATGAATAATGGGTTGCCTGAAAAATCCTGGACATTTTTTTTTTATTTTTTTTTATTCATTAATTTGTGCAATATTAAAATATTATCCCGACTTAAAGTAGAAATAAGACGAAGTTGCAGAAGTTGGGTTGCCTGTTGTTTATCTGGGTTGCCAGTTATAAACAGATAATTGTCGATGCTACATAGTTACTTTCACGGGATCGGATAGTAGGAAAAAATATATCAAAATAGGTGCAGTTTCATTACAATTTTTATTACAATTTAAGTTGATATATAGGGTTGCCTGAAAAAAAATGGAAATGTCAAAAAAAAAATTTTTTTAATAATTAAAAATATTCAATATAGGTTTTTTTAGGCAACCTATTTTTAATATATTTTCTGATATGCTAAATTTGCTATAAAACCGGTTTCATCCTATTACCAGCTCGGTGTAGGTCGACCTAACTTCGGATCTTAGACCAAAATATGCAGTTTGTGAAAAAAAAACAGCCCATCTCTGTAAGGTCTGTCATATTTTCTAATATCAATATTATAATCAAAGATTATCTCTTTAAACCCTCTTCTTTTAATTTTGCAACATTATTATTTGTGATAAAATAGTGAACAAGCTTCCTAAACCGATTTTAAAATTCATTTTTTATTTGATAAACCGCGCTTCGGCATTTCCGTTGCCATCAAGTCGGGATTTGGTAAATTCTTTCATCAATGTAATCAATGAAAATACTAAATTTTTGTATAGATCATCTACTTAGTATATATTATCGAAGACGGTTTTTTTGCAGTTT
The DNA here is from genome assembly GCA_002245475.1 of Calephelis virginiensis. Classification (NCBI taxonomy): domain Eukaryota; kingdom Metazoa; phylum Arthropoda; class Insecta; order Lepidoptera; family Riodinidae; genus Calephelis; species Calephelis virginiensis. The sequence goes on from NJDC01001550.1 coordinate 101,623, forward strand.
TACTTCCCTAAATTTATTTGCTTTGCACGGACTGGTATCTTAATGTTTTAAGGGATTGAGATAATTTTGTCTCTTTATAGTACTAGATTATATATATCTTCACGCCCATATCCCTGAAGAGATAGGCAGAGGCAAGGCTAGGACAGCCATGACTAGCCGAAAACGCTAAGACCCACAATGTGACAGGTAGCCAGCCTATCGCCAACCGGCCTAGCCTAACAAACCGGGTAACGTTATTTTCATTAGAAAATTGAAAATATACATTTTCTATTATGTTGTTGCCCGACCCGGGGATCGAACCCGGGACCTCAAGAAGTCAAGTCCGACACCTGGACCGCTAGACCACAGGGTGATCTCGCTTACGCATCGTAAAAAATAATAAGTGTAGTAAAGGGATAATTAACGTTTTCACATTTTATTGACTAATCTAATGATGAACTCATTCTCTAACTAATCAATCATCCCGATATCTCCTTCTCGAGGGAAACAGACGCTCGTAGTTGAGGTTAACATCTGAAGGGTGGGGGCCAGGCAGTTCCCTACGACCTTGTCGCCCCAGTGGAATGTAGTCATAGGGCACCTGGAACACGTAAAATAAATTAGAAGAAAGGTTAACTCCTGGTGTGACAGTCCTTAAGTAGATTCAGTATGTTTTTTTTTTATAAAAGAGAACAAGTGTCGCCTCTGTGGTCTAGCGGTCCAGGTGTTGGACTACACTTCATGAGGTCCCGGGTTCGAATCCCGTGTCTGGCAATAAAATGAAAATAAGGTTTTTCAAATTTTCTAATAAAAATAAATGTTGCTCGGGATTGGATGTGTGCCCGGTTGGCGATAGGCTTGCCACCTATCACATTGTGGGATTTAGTATCTTCGGCTAATCGTGGGTGCCCTGGTTGTGCCTGTGCCTACCTCTTCGGGGATATGGGCGTGAAGATACTTTTTTAAGTGTTTCTCCTGATGGTAAGAGACAACCATAACAAGTATTATAATATTTAAATTTAAATTATAATAATATTTAAATTTTCCACAGAACTTCACGTAAGCTTTGCCAATGTTGTTACTAAATAAAATTTATATTAGGTATACTGTTGTTAGTTTATAACAATTTATTATATTGTCTAATAATTGGATTTTACTTTTTAATTTATCCTACTAATATTAAAAATGCGAAAGTTAATATACCTAATTGTTTATTACTTCTTCACGCAAAAGCTGCTGAACCGATTTTCATGAAATTTTGGCACGCACATAGAGGCTAACTTGGATTAACACATACGATAGGGTTATCCTATAAAATGTTCCTGTGGGACCGTTAACCAGGCGGGCAACAGCTAGTTGATTAATAATAATAAATTAACTTACATAGATTTAGTTTATTGTAACTGACATAATATGGACGTATGTTATACTCCATAAATTATAATTATTGTAATTACTTATAAACACCATAGATGTTATTGGCGCAGCTCTATCTGATAGACTAGATCTTAAGCCATGTTCAAACTAACAATGACGAAGGGCAAAAATAAGTAATGCGGTGGTACCAATACTGTAAAAGGTACCTAGCTTACATGGTACATGACCTAAGGACATTAAATATCCGATAGGAACATGTAATGATCGTGTCTGTATTTTGTAATATGATATACATAGTTATATCCAAATCGGTTTAAATAAAAAATAAAAATCTCGACATATTACACAAATTGAAACTACCTAGCTAGTAAGCTAATTAAATACATGTGATAAGGGTGTTAGTCAACGATACTAACATATATCAGTGCTTGCCGTTGACGTGTTCCGGCTCGGAGGATAATGTAGCCGGTAAACTTACCTTTGCTCGAGACCTAACATCTTGGATTCAGGTTGACAACGCACCATTACCACCTTTGGTGATTCTAGGTGGCGTGAATTTTTTACCATCAGGAAATCCGTCAACTTTTAACGCCGTCCAATATTATAAAAAAGTATATAAATACTTAAGTTACAGAATAAATTTTATAAACACACTCAGATCCAAACATGCAAATAGATATTTATCACACAAATGCCTTCATGCGTCGGGAATCTAACCTGAACCAGTTAGGTGTGTACGCTATCACCTCGACCATCCAAGCGGTTAGTCAGGTAGGTGTAGAGATTTTGGAATAAAGAGAAAACTTCTGTGCTCACATATACAAAGCCATAGCGTAGATTACTCTTCCCTCTAACGGTCCAAGCCTTGTCGTGGCAGGGGACTGAATATATTCGAGGTGTAGCCCCAGCGAAATCAAAACCAAAAAGACTTCTTCTCAGTAGCCCTCTTTGTCTAAGGGACACGAGGAGCAAACAAGGTTAGCCTGCGTAGGGTGGTGCCAGTGAGGGCTAGGTAGGGCTTCATCATAGGGTTGTCATCTTGCCCGATCCGTCATGGGATCGCAGCAGATACGGGGGCCCTTGTTGACACTAAAACCCAGAAGTGGTGACGCCGTATCTTTACCACTTATTATGATCTGCGGCCCCCTGTTGAATGGGGCTGCATGGATGGGAAATGTGAGACCTAGTACTACTGGGACAGTGGATGTTGTGGACAGAAGCGTTCCTACAGCCCCGGTACGTAGCGGAGAGAAGGACATCATTTGGTTTTAGTCGGTAGGAGTCCGACATAACCCGACACCTCCCCCGAAATTTTGCCGGTATCCATGATTTCCATACGTAAAAATATGATTTTTTTATGATAATGGAAGACAAACAAGCAGACGGATTTTCTGATGGTAAGAAATTCACCCCGCCTATAGACACCAAAGGTGGTAAAGGTGTGTTGCTAACCTAAAGCCGGGATGTTAAGCCCCGAACAAAAGCAAGTTACTGGCTAACTAATCCTCCGAACCGGAACACGCAACGGCGAACACTGACGTTATGGCAGCAGGAATAGATAAGGCGGTGGTACCAATCCGGGCAAGTCGTTAAAAAACTACTACCTTGTCAAATGTCACGATGGTAGCCTATGCTTGCCTTTTACGAGCTGCCTGGCAGGAAGGGAGATTGTCTATTCTGCAAAAGAGCCTGACCAACATAGGGAAGAGTATGTTTATTTTAGTTTTATATGAACTACTGGCGGTACTTGCCATATTTGGCATATACTTAGTTTTAGATTTTTTTTATGATAATGGAAGGCAAACAAGCAGACGGATTTCCTGATGGTAAGAAATTCACGCCACCTAGAGACACCAAAGTTAGTAATGGTGCGTTGCATGAGGCCGGGATGTTAGGTCTCGAGCAAAAGTAAGTTTACCGGCTACCTTACCCTCCAAACCGGAACACGTCATGACGATATGGCGGCAGGAATAAGTCGCTGCGAAACTCTACCACCTAGTCAGATGTCACGGTGTTAGTGACGGTAAGCCTATGCTCGCCTTTTACGAGCTGCCTAGCAAAGGAAAGCAGATGGTCTATTCTGCAAAGGAGCCCGGAC
>NJDC01001550.1:105485-123396 GCA_002245475.1 Calephelis virginiensis
TACCACCTAGTCAGATGTCACGGTGTTAGTGACGGTAGGCCTATGCTCGCCTTTTACGAGCTGCCTGGCAAAGGAAAGCAGATGGTATATTCTGCAAAGGAGCTCGGACCAACACGTGGGAAAATATATTACATACCTATAATAAAACCAAAACATTTACCCACCTGCGCGTAGACTTCAAAAGCCGCCACCAATATGAGACACAAAATAGGCCACTTCATTGTTTGAAATTGCAACCGAAATTCGCGCTTGAAATATACATTCTAATGATTTCAAAGCAATTATTGGATTTAAAAACGATTATTTTCCTTGACATAGAGATAAATTTCCATGTTCTTGATTGGAAATTTTTATTTCGTCCAGTTGCTTCCTATTTCAATTTGAAGTCGTAAAGTCGCAACTTTTATTATGATTGCTATGAATGTTTTGTGCTTCGACTTGTATAAATTTAGTTATTGATTGCATAGGTCTCTGTGGTCTAGCGGTCCGGCATCGGACTTGACTTCTTGAGGTCCCGGGGTCGATCCCAGGTCGAGCAACAAACATAAAATTTGGTTTTCCAATTTAAAAAAAAATGTTGCTTGGGATTGGTTAACTTTTTTTGCGATAAGTCAGTGACAAGCACACGACTCTCCTGATGGTAAGAGATAACCATGGCTTATAGACACCATAGATGTTAGAGGTGCGTCACAGTCATTTGGCCGGGATGTTAATCCTATTGCACAAATCTACCGGCTACCGTCCGGGCCGGAATATGACAGTCAATATGGAGCTAGGACTAGCTAAGTCCTAGCTAAGCTTTAGCTAAGTGGTGGATCCTGGATCCTGAACCGGGGCAAGTTGCTGCACAGCATTCTACGATCACTGGTCTTGTTAGTGATTATCTACATTTTGGCCAGTAATCGCCTCTGCCTTGAAAAGAGGCAGATAATCTATTTTACTTACGGCCAATGTTAATAATGTTTCTCTAAAGATGGATTTCAAGCAATCTAGATAGCTGCGTATCCACCGGCCTATCCTATACATAATTGCCATATGTATCATGTCCATAGATATGTTATTGGCAAGCGATAACATAAAAATGGATCAAAATATCAATCTTGGACATCAAGTTTTGGATTAGGATTGATTATTAATATTGGCCGTTAGCGGACCTGGACCAACACGGCGAACAATATTTGAGATTCCTCTTATTTTTTTCAAACATTAAATATTATTTTGCTGTTCATGGCGAAGACAAATCCCAAAGAAACAAATGTTTTTTCGTCCTCCTGTTCTGCAGTTATATGTCGTCATAAGGCCTATTTTATAAATAAATTTGTAAAGGCGAATGTAAGTTTGTTTGTTACACTTATACGTAATGTAAAAAATAAAAAATAAATCTAACCACGGGTCAAGAGCATGCAAAGGTATTCGTGGCAGAGTTTAACGCCAAATTTTCTTCTATTGCAATCATTATGCATAGGAAAGAGCTCAGGATCTTGGTTAGAGCTATAACAGGTCACTGCGGGCTAAACAAACACCTTAGCAGGATGAGCCTTGCAGAGACATCTGACTGCAGATCTTGCCTTGAAGCAAAAGAGACGGCAATGCACGTCCTCTGCGACTGTCCCGCGTTCATTTTTTTGTATATTATAGGAAGGCAAACAAGCAGTCGGATTTCCTGATGGTAAGAAAAGAAACAACAGCCTAGAGCAAAAGTAAGTTTATCGGCTACCATACCCTCCGAACCGGAATAGGTCAACGGCAAGCATTGACATTATGGCGTCAGGAATAGGTAAGGCGATGGTACCAATCCGGACAAGATGCTGCGAAACTTTACACCTAGGAGGATGTCACGGTATTGGTGAAGCTATGCTCGCCTTTTATAGGCTGAAAGGCTAATGGTCTATTCTGCAAAGGAGCCCAGACTAACACGGGGGAAGGGTCAATATCACAAAATAACAAAATTTTCGTATTTTTTTTAATGTTTGTTAGCCAAATACTTTGCCAAATATGAACGGATATTTTAATGTTTTTTTTTTTTATTTTAAAGTCATGATTCGGAAATGGTCTCCTAAAAATTTAATTGAAATCCGAAATGTGGTTATTAAGTTAAAAATGCATCGTCTGCCAAAAAAGTTAAATTTCAATCGGGTTTTGCATTTTCACTGTAACTACAGTATCGTAAAAAATATTAGTGTATTATTTTACAGCCAATTTCGATTGAGTTTTGGATTATTTCTGTGTCTAGGGTTTCGTAAATAATATAAGTGTATTATTACACTGCCAATGCCGCAGCCCATAGCTACTTTATTTCACATTACTAGTAATAAAAATACATTTTACGACCAAATAAACACTAACATTTTATTTTTTTGAATACGTAAATATACAACATGGTCTATATTTTAAAATGAATACAAAAGTTTTTATTTTTTTATTAACATGTATATTCTTTGCTGAAAATATTACAGTAAGTGACTGTAAATTATTATCTTAAAAAATGTTTTTTTTTACTACATCAGAAGTTACCTAACTCGGGCTTAGGGTTTATTTCCGTGTTGGTCCAGGCTCCTTTACAGAATAGACCATCTGCCTTCCTGAGCTAGGCAGCTCGTAAGAGGTGAGCATATGCTTACCCTCACCAATACCGTGACATCTGACTAGGTGCTATAGTCTCGCAGCGACACGCCTGAATTGGTACCACCGCCTTACTCATTCCTGTCGCCATAATGGCCTATCATCCCGGTCTAATATTTGCCTTCCAATATCTTAAAAAAAAATGTTTCGCCTTTTATTTCATATTGAGGTATGATTGAGGGGTTAACATACACGCATAACACCACCGAGCAACAATGAAGCTGGGGTTTGATTTCCGACGGGGCCATGCATGGGCATCTGATGAACGTAGAAGTTTGTATTTCCAGGTCTACTATTACTACAAGGATATAATTAGTTTAATTTCATAATATATTTATTTTGTGTAATTTGTCTAGGGATATTTATTTATTAAGTCTAAAATTCTTCAATAGTACGGAGTCATATCGATAAGATATTATTAAATACACCTTAACATTTAATTATTTTTATAATTGTAAATTTTCTTTAATCATTAGAATTAATACTTTTGTTTTAGTAGCGGAGTAGGTACATACCTACCCAGTAACACAGGATACCTTCCTAGTAAAGGGTCTTTTGCGTAACATTTATAATTCAATATTAATGTGAAAAATTTTCAGGCTCAAGAAACGCAGATAAGTGACCAAACAACAACAGCAACAGTTTCAAATGAAGACGTCCACTCTAATATTATCGCTAATTCTTCTTTGGACAACACAACAACTCTTAACACAACAGTCGAAGCTGTAATACAAGAACCAACAAAAACACAGAAGTTGTTGTACCATATTTATAAATTATTAAGTAAACCTATAGACAAAGTTATATCTTCTACAAAAGTGATAACGGTTTTCAAAAATATAGGGACATGTATCGTTAATGGGTTTATGGACATAGTAACTTATTATTTCCCTGCCCCATTCATACCTCTTATAGCATCAGCAGCGGGTATGGTTATACCCTTTGAGCCAGTGATCATGCTCCGACGCAGGATGCCAGTGACAAGTTACAGACGAGCTATAAAAACAGCAGTTAATAGTTTCTTAAACACTTTTGATCAATACAAATATGATATTGATGAAGAGGATCCATACATGACTCGACGATTTAATAGAAGATTTATGAATGAAAATTCCAACGAAAAGAAAACAAAATAATTTTTTCAATTCCTGTTTTTATTTTAAATCTCAATAACCATTCAAAACATACAGTACATTATACTAGTGGTCGCCCATTGGTCAAAATTCGAGCATAAAAAATTTAATTATAAGTTATTCAATACAAATTATTTTTGATAAGAACGCCATCTTTATTTATCAAGACCAACTATTTATTATCAAACTTTACGAAGAATAAGTATGTGATCTTTTATCGTCATTAGTATATTTGATTATGTTTGTCGAATGCATGGTAGTATGTGTAATGTTATATTTTTTTTAATTTAATGTCCTTTATAAACATTATTTTTGAAAAATATTAGCTTTCTGCAGTTCTCCTACAAATATAAACTATCAGTGTGCCCAATTTCAAACTCCTCCGTCGGCATAACTTTTGTAACAAGGGGTCTAAAGTTTTTGCTTTACGTAGATATTTATGTTACGATATCATAAAATGATACAAAAGCAATATCAGAATATCTAAGGGCACGGTGGTGCCCCCGCCAAGTCGAGCGCGAATCAAACACTGCCGTAACATCATTTACTTAAAACATTTTGCCACATTTTCAGACCCCTTTTGAGAACCCTGGATAAGACCAGAACGCAGGAATTTTTATTCATACTTAAAATCCAAAATTTCACGTCTGTAAGTCATTTACCTCCGAAGTTAAGCGAAAGCAAAGTTTCGCATTTATGACACTCACTCACTCATGATCATGAAAAAATACTTCACATAAACTCAGAAAGTTGAAATTTAGTACAAAGTTTGGGTTTAATTACTACTAAATTACTAATAAAGGGAAAACTATAAAAAATAGGATAATTGAAGATCTGGAGTACCTGGTGACCCTGATTAGAAAACACAAGAGCCCAACCAAACTATTAGAGACTTCGACATTCCGCCTTTACAAAAAATATTCAACTTAGTGCCCCCTCCATTTGATGTCAAAAATTTAAGATCTGAAATATATGATCAGAAACCTTTAGCTGGTCTCAGCTGTATCAGAGATATGGTGATGCCTACCATTGGCACATAAATTGGTACAGAAATCGATTTTACGTGCGGCTATAGAAGTTTCACATAAAAAAAGTTCCACTCCGAGAGTGCCGGCAGAAGTGAAAACTTGAATATTAACGTTGTGCATTTTTTATATTTTGGAATGGTTAGGGAATAATTTTGCACGAATTGCTTTAATTACAGGTATGAAAGTACTATTATTTATGTGGTAGAATATAATATACTTTTATTGCGCTATCGTACACAAATATGACAGCAAGAACATTCGCACAAGCGCCCTACGCCGTCTTCCGAATTTTCATCTTACAAAATTTCAGGTCACGTGTCCTGACGCGAGTTTAAAAGTTTTTACCCATTCCAAAAAAAGTGTGCAACGCCGCTAAAGAAGTTTTCACTTCAAAAAACTGGGAAATTGAAAAAAACAATGCTTTAATCCCTACAAACTGTGAGTAACTGTTAATGTCAAGCTATGTAAAGCCGGGTCGGCTAGTATGTAATAAATTAAATACGTTTTTAAGTAAGTGATTGCATCAAGAGCGAGAATTGGAACAGTGGTATAGCTTAATGATTTGGTTTGGTTGATAGAGTTCAGTTATACAGGGTTACATTTAAAAGACAAGCCAAATTTTGAAAGAGGGTATGGAATCAATAACATTATCGACCTTAAAAGTAATTAAAAATTAAAAATAAACATTAATTATAATTTTTATCCGATGAAAAATACGAAATGTACGGTTACAATCTAAAAAAAGCATTCAACTGGTACCCGCCGACCGCAATCGCAAGCGCAGACTGGTGATGTCATGACTCGAAGTATTTACGACATAGCGTGACGACAAGCGAAGTATTAACGAGGAATTATTTAAACGAATGTTTGTAAAAGTAAATATTACAACTTGGAAGTAACATGTAAAATGCATTATCATTTTAGCCTTAACGCCCTTACATTAAAATTTGGCCGATCCTTTGAAAGTAGCCATGTATAGTAAGTGTCTGTTATTTTAAATTAGTGTGCATATGTCATTATTTATATTTTATATTAGAATAGAACCAAATTAAGGCAAGTAAATTACAAATGTAATAATTTTATTGACCAAATAGAGTTCCAGCATATAAAAAGAGGTACTGTGTCCTTTTTAGTATATTTTTTCACAACTCAAAGAAGTTCAGTATGGCATTTTATACATCACCAAAATTTTCAACATTAGTGATCATCCTTATAATTCCAAAATGAGGACAAAAAAAGGTAGTCTTTATCTGTTTTTCTCCTTGTCTTTCTATTCGTGGTGTGACAGGAACATAAATTGTTTTTTTAATTATCTTTCTTCTTGGTTGTTCCTTAGTTTTAGTTGTTTTATTATTTTCTATTTTGTTTTTATCTACATTGTCGTTAAGATTAGTTTGAATGTCCGGGTTAGTGATTGTATTGTTTATTTTAGTTCTTCGTAAGCTTTTAGGTTCACTTAACTTCATGCCTTTCCAGAAATGTCTAAAACCGTCATTGTCTATGAAAACTCGTTGACTTGGAATTTTTGTATTACTACGTTTTTGAACGAATTCTTGAAAATAATCTTCTACAATGTGTATTGTCGGTTTAAGAACATTATATTTTTCGTTTTGAAACATTATTTCTGTAATCTTTTGAAAATCTACGTGGTTGGGGAATTGGCTAGTTGACCGTTGTATCTAAAAAAGAAAGTATTCCTGAATATGTAGGCAGAGGTACAACCAGATCACCCACAATTAGCTAAAGGTACTTAGTCCTACAGTATAATAAGTGGAAAATCTGACACTGACGGGGTACTATCTGATGCGGGAATTGAATCCTAGATCTCATGTAGTCAACGCCAACATCGTAAGACTACAAAGGCGATAACAGATATGATGTTTGATGTATGAACAGTACTAATGCTTTGGAGGAAGATGGTGAGAAGGTAACCGCAGTTTTCCTTTCTATCACCAAGTTTTATGCATCTCCCAACGTTGTACTATGGAAGTGAGTGTTAGGTATGTCAGAAGCATGAGAGTAGAATAAATACCGATGAAACAAGAGCGCCTCAGAAAATCTGTGGCATAACGCTCGCTGACCTTTGTAACAGAGAGATCCTAGATAAGTGGGATTAAAAGAAAGTGAATGTTAAATTGAGAAAGGACATGCTCCGTGGGGTCATGTGGAAATAATGACAGATAAAATATTGACAGCAGATATACAATGCACACCTATACAATAAGATGTATGTACCTGGGAGATCTGGGGTGACCTCCCACGATCAAATTGCTCGAGTTTTATCGAAGGACTGTATCAAGACTCTCCAAAACCGGCATGTTTATAAGACAAGATTAATTAATGTGGAGAAAGCCAGGCAGGTCTGAAAGGATCGTGACTTGGCAGCAAGATAATGTATGTATATATACATATATTGATGTGTATTGTGTACCACCAAGTTGAACAATCCAGCAATCTGAGTTATTAGGTTATTCCAGTGGCAGGCGATGGGATCGTCACATCTCGACACCAAAACATTACACTTAAATAAAAATGCATGCTTACATTTATGAAGAAACAACCGATCATAAAACTAAGCATGGCGAAAAGTATGTCCAATTCCTAATCGATTTTCAAACGACTTCATATTATTTACATTAAACCGTCAATTTTAATTAAAACAAATGGTGACTAAGATTGGAATTCAACAATCAAACTTGAATGAAACATTAATAAATTTTCCACACATAAAAAAAAGCCGTATATAATTATCCATCCAACGGCACGCAGCCATATGCCTCTTTAAAAAGTGCGCGTTAAAATGGCAAAAACCGACTGCAAAGACTATTGAATACCACGTCGCGATTTACTAATTCTTCTTTCGGAAAACAACAATGATTACGAGATAATCCTATAACCTTATCAACATCCTACTATTTTTTTTTGAAAATGACTAATATGTTGCCACCCTCGCGGTTTTTACAACTTCACCGACCGTGTACACTAGGCCAAGCAGAGCGCTCAGCCCGAGACATCATTAGATGGATTGGATTGTTCCCTACAACGCCAGCAACACGGGCTGTCTCCCGGGAGACCGTACCTCGATTTGGTGCTGCGTTCCGGTAACTGGGTGGACTTGATGGAGGAGTAGTGGCTCGTCGCTCGGCATTAGGCGCCGGGAGCAAGAGAGATCTTCGTTGCCGCAGTGTCGTCTAGTGTAGTTTCTTGTGAGTTTGTGTTTAGGTTGGAAGGGAGGCTTGCGTTTGCCGCCGTTATTGGATCAGATAGGAAATCATCCTACTAGATCAACATAAACTTATGCATTATTAAGTAAAACTCAAAAACCATTAGTTGGATCATGATAAAAGTAATAACGGACCACCTTGGATTCATGCTTATCTTTTTAAAAAAGAACCATCAAAATCAAAACCAACCAGGTTGGCTATTGGTCGAGTGACGCGAAACATACAAAAAAGCACATGCTATCAACTTTTTTTATGATATTGGAAGGTAAACAGGCAGACGAATTTCCTGATGGTAAGAAATTCCCACCGCCTAGAGACACCAATGGTGCGTTGCCAACCTAAGGCCGCGATGTTAGGCCTCGAGCAAAAGTAAGTTTACCGAGTACCTTACCCTCCGAACCGGAACACGTCTTGACGTTATAGCGACAGGAACAGGTAAGGCGGTGGGTGAGTGGCTGTGAAACTCGACCACCTAGTCAGATGTCACGGTGCTAGTAACGGTAAGCCTATGCTCGCCTTTTAATAGTTGCTTGGCAGGAAAGCAGATAATCTATTCTGCAAAGGAAGTCGGACCAACACGGGGAAAACCCTTTTTCTTTTTAACCTACTCCAAAGAATATTAACAACCTTAACGTTGAGGTTATAAACATAAACGACAAGACAAACACAACTAGTAGAATGTTGATAAAATTTATGTGGGACCACTTCGGAACCATTTGTTATCTTTGGAAAAAAAATATAAAATCGTTATGTTGCACCTAATGAAATAGTTAATGTTACCTAATGAATATGTCGGTTTGCAGTTTTACAGTTTATGTTGGGAGACGATTAAAAAGCTATTTTTTATACAAGAGGAGGCAAACGAGCAAGTGGGTCACCTGATGGAAAGTGATCACCGCTGCCCACGGACATCCGCAACACCAGGAGTATCACAATGCGTTGTCGAATTTTAGGGAATGAGTACACTATTTTCTTGAAGATCCTCAAGTCATAATTGTTTGGGAATACCGCCCTCGGTAATTGATTCCACAAAGGTGTTGTGCGAGGTAAAAAATGTCTTCCGAATCGCACAGTTGTAGATCGCCACGCATCGAGATGATGGGCATGATACTTTAAACTCTGTCCCGAATTCCGAAGGTGGAAATCAGCAGCTGGAATTAAACCAAACAGCTCCTCAGAACATTCCCCATGATAGGTGAGGTAGAAAACATCGAGGGACCTAACATCTCTAGGCAGCACCAAGGAATCAAGCCGATTGGTAATTGTCTGTTAGTCCCCTATGTAGATGTACGATATGTTTTAAGGTCATGTTATATAAGTAATTACCAACAAAACCGTTGGTGGTAGAGTACTGTGCAATTTGTCATGGCAATAATCCATCGTCTGCTCTCTTCTTGCTTCGAAACTGACAGAGTTTGAAAGTGCCATGTCCCAACCACGAGGGCGAGGCAGCCGATACTCTTGCATATTTATCACGCCCAGTCCCTTGTGGCATAGGCTGAGAGTATCGAATACCAAGTCACGATCCTTGCAGACCTAGATAACTCCTTATTAATTCTTATTTGAGACAAACAAGCCGCTTTCGAAGACTCTTGACAGAATGTCACCCTAGGTCTCCTCGGGTACCTACATCCATGTTTTGTTCAGTTTTGTCAATATTTCGTCCATTATTCTTTTTACATGACCAAACCAACGGAGCAAGCGAATTTCCATACTTATATATGTTGCAAAATATGCCTACAGCGGCCATAGGACAACGACTCATCATCAGGAAAGCCCTATCATTGTCAGCTATTTCATCTAGTTTTTGGACTTACAAGTACTGAAATGGTCAAGAGTTTTGTAAATATATAAATTACTATTGTTTTTGAAAAAAAATAACCAGCCTATTTAATAGAAATAGACCTACTGTTCTTAGCCAAGTTCCATTATATGGAAGATCAAGGATATAAATTTCCTGAAAGCAAAAAATAAACACAACGATTTTTCACGACTCAAATGCCAGTCAGGAATCAAACCCAAGCCTTGTGGATCCGAGGCGTTAGATGCTACTTCCTCGCCCAACAATGTAGTCACTGTAATATTTTAAATTTTTGCTTCTTAGTTTGTTTATCCCATTGGTGTTCCAGGTTGGTTGAGTAAAATAGACCATCTGCCACTCTCCTAGGCAGGTCCAAGGAGACGAGCACTGGTTAAATAAGTAATTACTAACTAGTGGTAGGGCTTTTCAACTTTCCCGGGGGATCCACCCTCTTAAAGATTCCTACCGCTATAACGATCATCATGATCCAGTCCAGAAGGTAGGATAACTGGTAGACTTGCACAATAGGCCTAGCATCCCGTCCACGTGACGCACCTATAACATCCATGGTGTCTAGGCCACTATTTTCTGTTACCGTCAGGAGAGTCTTGTGCTCGTACGCAAAACTCTTACATAAATAAATAGTTGTTGCCCGCGGTTTTGCCCGCACATTTAAGTTATTTAGTTGCCTTAACCCTGTTAGATATCGTGATAGAAAATAGCATAAGTCACTCTCCAGTCTATCTCCACACAAAAATTATATAATAACACTGCTCCATTGCGACATACAAAAATGACAAACACACTTTTGCATTTACCGTTTTTTAATAAACACAGAGCAAAGTAAAAGTAAAGTTGATATCTGTATAACATTGTAATAAGGACTATAACACCAGGAACCTTGGAGTACTTTACTCCATGTTTAGTAATAAAATAATTACCGTTTTATTAATAAACATGGACTAAGATGGGAATAAAATCAAGTTGATATCATAGTCTGTTTCACATTGTAATAAGGAATATAATACGAGGTTGAACCTTGGAGTACCTACTTCACTCCGTGTTTATTAATAATACTGTTAGAATATTAGTGTGGGTTGTATTATAAACCTTATGTGTTATGGCTGTGCTATAAAGGATATTAAACATATTCTTCTTTCTTCAGGTTTTGGCATTCACGTTAGTATTTTGCCATTAGTCAAGTAGAAATTTGCATCAAATTTACCAAAATCGGGATTCAATTATAATTAGTAATAAGTCGTCAATAAGTCATGTCAGAGTCTTGGGTAAAACGGGACCATAATGGGACCACCATTACTCAAGCTCATATAGTGAGATTTGGCGGCAACGAGGAAATACACGATACGCTAATTTCTTCATGATTATTTCATTTGTACGCTTTCATTAAACAAAATTGTACAAAATTCCACCTAAATTGACAAATTTTCAAAACTTCGACCATCTTTTCTCTCTATGGCGCCAAAACTGCAATATTAAGCGTCTCTAATGTTCAATTCAAACAACAATTAAATTACTTAAGTATATTTAAAACATATTTTAAGAAAGCGTAAAAACAAGGCCTATCCTCTCCAAAACATACCAAAAAGCTGGATCACAAACAAAAACTCATAACTGACGAAGTAAATTCAAAACAATAAATGACATACAAATCCACCAAAACATTAATCACTTCATTTGAACACATACCCCCTTATTACTGATACTTACTCGCTCGTTGAAC
The DNA here is from genome assembly GCA_002245475.1 of Calephelis virginiensis. Lineage (NCBI taxonomy): Eukaryota > Metazoa > Arthropoda > Insecta > Lepidoptera > Riodinidae > Calephelis > Calephelis virginiensis. The sequence goes on from NJDC01001550.1 coordinate 117,035, forward strand.
TGGCGTGTAACTTCATTTTTCGTTAACAAAAGTGAAGTTACACACCAGATCAACGGGCGCGTAAGATTTATCAGTAAGGGGGCTAAAATTTTGTCAAAATTATTACTTATTTGTTTAAATGAACATTTTACTACATAAATTTAATGACAAAATAGAGGTTTTGGCTTAGATCTGTCATTGAAGATAAAAATAGCAAATGTCCATCGCAGGCACTTAGTGACATATCGCCATTATTTGCCTAAAACATTTTTCATGTCTTAGAAAAAACAAACAAGAGAACGGATTTTTGGTGGTAGCAATATAATTAGTCTTGACACCAAAGATGTCAAAGGTGCGTTACCAATCTGAGATCTATATGTTAAGCCTAGATATTATTCGAGTATCTTTACAGCTAATATAATATTTTATAACGAAACACGACAGTCTATCCTCCTTTTTGAGTCAGTTAAAAATAAACAAGTTTTTGGTAACTAGGCAACGGCTACCTGTAAAAACTGTTAATATTCTTGTTGCAATAAAATAACATGAAGTTCACGCCAAGTAAAGAAAGTCGTGTTAGTTATACTATTTATAACTCAAGAACGGCTGAACCGATTTCGTAGAAAATTGATAGGAAGGTAGCTTAGAACCAGGAGACTGACATAGGACTTCTTATCCCTTTCGACTACAACGACAAGGAAACGAGAAAAATCAACATTTTAATTTTTTCCCATACAAACTGAACGGGTGGAACGAAGTTCGCCGTAGCAACTAGTTTTTTAATAAAGTTATCTAGTTGTAGATTTAAAGATTTATAACACCATTAATTTAACGCTATGATGTTCAACATTTCAAACTTTTAAATTTGTAGTCCGTTTTCAAAATCCAATTTTATTTATTTGTATATAAAAAAACGTTTTCTTGTTTTAAAATTGGACATAACAGTCAATGACAAATTATTTTTTTAGCTATACTAAGCTATACGTATTAATAATTATGTATTATAATTATTAATACGTCCATGGGTATTGCATTATATCATAACTCCGAAGTCAAATATTCCAGGGCCACAATTACATAGATACAATAACAAATAATAAAAATAACGAAATATTATTTCAAAAGTACAGTTATTTTGTAGCTTAAAACTTTTCGCTTTTGATTTTTTTCGCATAAAATATCTTAACCAAGGTTAATCATACCAGTTCTATATTACTGAAACTTTTCAATTCTAAATCTGATTTTACAATATAATTTATTTATTTTTATTGTAATATTTTTTACGAATACTTAGTTTTTATTAATAAAATTTGTAAAATGAGACATTTCACTACAATTTAGGAATTGCCCTGGAATATATTTTTAAGAATATTGGCTTTACTTTGAAAATATTGTCAACTAATATGATACAATATTTTTGTGACAAAAGTTGAAAGTTGCATGTTACATAATATATCCCTCTGAAAAAAATTATAATATATTTTCATTTCTTGGTAAAACAACTTCGTTTAATCTTAAGATATTTCATGGACAAAATAAGGTAAAAGCGATTTTACGGTACAATCCAAAATGTCATAACCGCCAAATACAAATACGAATTTTAAAATTTTAAAAACTTTAAGAACTACAAAAATCCAACATTTGATAACATTTATTATAACAAGTATGCCGAAAATTCGACAACAATTTGAGCCCTATTTGTTAGGGGTATTATAAGAACCAAAATGAAGAGATTTGGCATATTAGGCAGATATTTTAATAATTTGAAAAAACTATCGAACTATAAGTTAATTTCTGAAAAAACTTCCTTTAATTACAAAACCTAAAATATTAACTTAATATCTTAGCCATAAAATATAAATAAAAATAAACAAGAAAAGGTATAATAAATTGTAAACTAAATTGAGGATTTCGACAATATTCGATTATTATTTTATACAAAAACTTAATTTTGCTAAAAATTCAAATTCAAATTTTCATAATAGTTCCATTATTAAATCTCAATACTATAAAAATTACAATATTCCTGTGAAATATTTTATATCGATAGGTAAATAAGGCTTTTATACACATACTGGCCATGTACAAGCATGGTTATGCTCAAGGAAGGTAATAATTTAACTTCAAGTGTATACTTAGCCTATTTGGTTACAAGCCACTACAATTATTGTTTAGAATGTATGCATTTATTTTGACTAGGTGGTGGATATGTATTCACTTCTAATATAAGTTCCATGATTATACACTACACTATGTCAATTACAATCGTAATAATAAAAATTACAGCACATTATTACAATCCCATTAAAATTACAAATCAGCAAGTTACGACTAGTCATAAATTAATCTATAGATTCAGTCGATTCACTCACTACACAATCTTTAAAAAAACATTAACAATTCGAAAAATTGCACTTATTCAAAAAATGTATTATTAACAAATGTATTACAAAAATATGAAGGGTAAGATAGGTTATAAAAGATTTTAGTGCAAATTTAAGCCCTTCCAAAACGAATTCCCATTTGGATTTTGATTGTTCCTGAGAAAATTATCATACAGATATTTACATTAACAATATTAAAAGTAGAATTATTCTAGCATTAATATTGCAAGTATCATAAGTCAAAGTGTCAATATTTGTATCTCATTAAATTTACATAAATATGAAAAAATATATTTATTATTAAGTAATTTAAAGACAGCATTTATGAAAATATAAGTTTTATTAAATCTATATACAAAGCTAGCGTTATTTAAATGTATTGAGTAAATTTAAATACTGATACGATAACAATAAAACACTGGAAGAGTCCATTTAAAAATAATTTAACTCACAGTAACTAATAAGGCATAGTGATTTTATTTAAAATTGTACAATTTTATTTGAAATGTATTTGTAACGTATCTTACGACTGTTGTCTGAAAAATAAAAAAAATCCTATAACAAAAAATATTTTTTTGTAGTTACTACAATTTACTATCGTTCTTTATAAAGATATTTTTTTTGAAAATGTATTAGTGAGTAAACTAAAGAAAAAACTAAAGTAAGCTCATCGTGTTCTTAGTAAAACTTTCTCCTTAAGAACATAATTTCAATAGTAGCGACGGATTAAATAAAACTAATGTTCGCCCATTGGTCAAAATTCGACCATAACAAATTTTAATCTTGTTGATAAGAACGCCATCTTGATTTCTCGAGACCAACTACTTTGTTTCCAAACTTTTTAGTGCGCCACCTGTGATCTTCTATCGTTATCATCAATATATTTGTTTGTGTGTGTCAAATGCACGGTAGTGTGGGTATTGTTTTATTTGATTTAATGTACTTTACAAGCATTGTTATTGAAAAATATTCTGCACTTCTTCAACACATAAACTATAAGTGTGCCAAATTTTATATTCCTGCGTCCGCGTAATTTTCGTAAAAAGGGGTCCAAAGTTTTGGCATCACGTATTAATATAAAGATGTTATTGACATAAACTAATATTAATAAAACATCAAATTATTCGTAAACAAAATTAACACAAACAATTTCAATATGTTTGAATTTAACTTAAGACTGCGATAAAAATAATTCAAGTAAAGTGTTTGTGGTAAAGCAGCCTTTAAAATAAAACAAAAGCAATAATTTAATGAAAGTGACCAAATTCATTTGAGCAAAATTTGGTACATTTTAAAATTTTAGTTCAGACTATGGGTGTTTTTGTGTAATTTTAAGCCAAGCCTTACTAGTTACTTCAAGTATACAAATTGTGAATAAATTATTTACGTGCATTTAAGCTAAATTAACTATAATACTAAATAAGTTCATGATCAGTGTTACCATATACAAATATGACTTAAATACTATTTACACATTTTGTTACTTTGTCTACACTGTTAAAATCACAATGTAATTATTACTACTTTCAATAACAACTAATTTAGTGGCACCGAATTTAGATTTTAATTATTTGAACAAAATTTACATACCTTTGTCGTTTTGTACAATTTTATTTAACAGTTTTTCAAGTTTTTATTCAAGTATTCAGAGATTAAATTCATTTAAAATGTATGTTTCAAGTAAAACTTTTAAAATAGTGATCGGTACGAATGATTTGAAGTTTAAGTGGAAAATGAAAGCCTTTACATAAAGCGTACTCATTCCTTAAATGTCAACAACGCGTCTTTGATACACCGGTTCTGTGATCACTTCCCATTGGGTGATCCATTTGCAGGTTTGCCTCCTCTAATATTTAAAATCTTTCTTTTTAAGATTAACTTTGTACTTGAACTTTTCTGGCAATTTAGCTCTAAATTTATTTTTTTGTTAACCAACTACTAAAAATTACTTCTAAATATGTGGGAAATTTACATTTACTATTAGATTTTTTGGCAATACTTGTGCCAATGGTTTCACTGTTAGAAAGATCGTGCGAAATGGAGAAGTAGGAGTAAAAAAATTAGACTGTTGACTTCCACGCTAAATAAATGCTAATACGATCACGATGAATACAGAACAGACGAACCGATAACTATTTCAAAATGTAATTCGTTTGACAGCTCTTTTATTTGACTTAGGGATCGTCGATGATGTTATTACGCTAAAGTTTCACAGCCTAGAATAGCCTCTATACCGAACTTGAACCGATAGAAACTTGTTCCTTACAAGTCATATAACCATAGGTTCTACAAAATCATAGATAATATGAGAAAATTATTGATGAAGTAAAGTAATTAACAGGTACGCGTAGTAAAATGTAAAGTTACTCTACGATTTGCATATTTCATAAATGTTAAAGAACTTTGTTAATGTAAAACATATGTTATTCGAAAAATTATTTTTTCCCATATTTTAGGGAAATCTATAAAGATTGACAACATGTTAATTGCAATTACGGATGCTACGTGGTAGAGCTTATATGAAGTTCTACTCTGTTTTGCATAAATAAACAATAATGGGGAGGCTTTAATTTTAAACTAGACGATCTACCTTCGAATTAACATCAATAACTTTCAATCGCACGACCTAGTCGTCTCATACACCTTGAAATCTAAGTATTTTCGAGCTGTCTATATAATTACACAATTTTCAACATTTATGTTGAACTTTTGAGCCGAATTCATGTAAAATATCGCAAGCCATTTCCAAATCGTTGCGCGTTATTCCCAACGCTCTTACAACTATATCCTTAGGATACCCCTCGCCTACTAAGCGAGCAATGTAATCTAAATTTATATTTTCATAAGATACGTTATCACCATATTTTCGCCCATGCTTGTCATGAGTGAGGGGATTGATTTTCTTTGCTGTAACAAAAATATTAAATTTTATTGTATATAGGTATAATAAAAAATAAAGGAAAAACTTTTACAGCCGTTGTTAACACATTTTTCAATTTAGTGTGATGCTTTGCATAATTGAAAATGAAGTAGACAAAAACATTATTTTCACCCCAAGGCCCTTAAGGGGTAGGCAGAGAATATTAGTGCCAAGTTTCAGGATCCGTGCAGGCCTACCGAACTTTCTTCACACTCGTTATTCTTTTCATACAAAGACGTCGGTTTTGGAGATCCTTGAAACAGAAGATAGACATGTACATAAGTCAATCTTATATATGTGCCTTGCCGTCGACAACTACACTCGGCGGTCGTGCTAGGGTTTTCGTTTTTTTGACTTATGCACAAAAAAATAGTCACGACACTCGTATTTAGTTGTACGATATATTGTTGAGAATGAATTAGGAAGAACATAAATATAAAGTAAATTATCTTCCCGCCCATGTCCCCGAAGAGGTAGGCAATGGCACAATTAGGGTACCCACGACTAGCCGAAGACACTAAGTCCCTCAATGTGATAGGTGGCAAGCCTATCGCCAACAGGGCACATATCCAATCCCAAAAGTTATTTTTATTAGAAAATTGAAAATACAAAATTTTTATTTTTTTTGTGGCCCGACCCGGGGATCGAGCCCGGGATCTCAAGAACTTAAGTCCGATGCTGGACCGTTAGACCACAGAGGCGATAAACAGAAATATAAACAAACAATTTGTTTTAATAAAGTGAAATTGAATTAAAACTATTCATATGTATTACCACGTTGCTAAAAACATTTAAATATACTAACATATTCTACCACCGTATGGTGTGCCACAACATTTTATAAAAAAAAATTATACGTTTATTATTTTTTTTCTGAATCGAATCAAATTAAATGTTATTTATATTCATTTAGGGCTTCATTATTTATTACATTTTAAAGTGCAATTAATTTTAGCCTTTACCCTCTCTAATCCTAGCAAGTCAGAAGTAGAAACGACAACAGTACTTACAACGGGTAGCCTAAGCGGCAATAAATATTAAATTTAATTTAAAAAAACCCTCCACTAAACAATTGCAAT
>NJDC01001552.1:0-25561 GCA_002245475.1 Calephelis virginiensis
CCACTGGAAATAAATTTCCAAAAAAATCTTGTAGGAGCAACCCTAAGCATTTTTTTATGATATTGGAAGGCAAACAAGCCGACGGATTTCCTGATGGTAAGAAATTCCTGCTGCCTAGAGCCACCAAAGGTGGTAATGGTGCGTTGCCAATCTGAGCCCCGCCTCAGATGTTAGGCCTCGAGCAAAAGTAAGTTGACCGGCTACCTTACCCTCCAAACCAGAACACGTCATGACGTTATGGCGGCAGGAATAGGTAAGGCGGTGGTACCAATCCGAGTGAGTCTCTGTGAAACTCTACCACCTACTCAGATAACAAGGTGTTAGTGACGGTAAGCCTATGCTCGCCATTTACGAGCTGCCTGGCAGAGAAAGGCAGATGGTCTATTCTGCAAAGGGGTCCGGACCAACACGGGGAAATATAAACGTCTGTGCCTTAACGAATGAACGTTAGAAAAATAAGCACAATTATGACAACTAAAACGTAGTGATTATATTATACTCTTTGATGACAACTACGGTTTGTACCGAGCGAGGGGGTTAGTAATACTTAAAACGTAAATGTTATCTACGAGATATGTCAAGGTCGCTGTTTCAAATCCAGTCAAAAGTAAATTTGGTTTCTTATGAAACATGTTTGCTTAAATTTTATTGGTCATTTCTATTACTTTTTATGAGGGACTTATTACGGAGCTTAACCATTTTACCATAGCTAGGTAATTTACGAGTAAAAACATTACGAAGTGGTAAAAATATGCACCAGGTACCAAAGCGCTTAATATGTGATGTCTTGACACAGATATGATCCATTATTAATATTTTTACTACTTTTTATAATCTTACATACATACATACATACATATCTTCACGCCAAGTCCCTTACGTGGTAGGCAGAGAGTATCGAGTGCCAGACCTCACGATCCTGACAAACCTGTCTTGCTTCCTTCACATTCATAACCCTTTTCATACAAACACGCCGGTTTCGGAGACTCTTGACACCACCCTCGGATAATATCCGATTGATCTGATCGTGAAATGTCAGCCTTGGTCTCCTCGGGTACCTACATCCATCCACATTCGCATTGTATATCTGCTTTGTCAATCTTTCATCTGTCATTCTTTCCACATGACCGAACCAGCGGAGCTTGCCCTTTCGCATTTTAACACCAACACTTTCTTTCAATCCCACTCTTTCTCGGATCTCACTGTTACGAATGCGTATAAAATAGTTTTCGAATTACCCTCCCAAAATGTCTTAAATGTATTTCAATTAGTATCTATAAAATAATTTTCGAATTACCCTCATAAAATGTCTCAAAAACAAATTATGTAAAAATAAAGACAATCGGACAAATTGACGTGTGACGATCAGTCGTCATTAAATACGTAAACTATATCAAATCTTGAATTAATAACAAGTTATTTTAAATCTAGAATCAGTGCTTCTGTGTTGTGGTAAAAATATCTAATGAGTGTATATTGTTTTTTTGTTAATCATGATTTTTATGAATATAGACAAACGTGATCTGTTAAACTTGCTGTTTAAAAGAAATAAAATGCAAATACAATGATTTTTACTGCCCAGCTTTCGTAAGTATATATTTATCTTATTTTTTTGTCAATGAATAAAAATAAAATTATAATCTTGTTTTGTAAATAATATAGAAATTATATTTTATAAATAGTGTTTATGACTGAATGCTCAGCGATATAATATATCTGATTAATTTTACTTGACAAAAACCATTAAATTTTTATGCGAGTAAAGACATTTCGACTCGTATTATATTTTGGTTTATACATATTTTAATAAAATGTAGCTCCCATTTTATTTTAGGTCCATTGACTATTATTCAACTTGGGAAAAGTTGGTGTGATAAATTTCCATGACGAGATAACAAACAGACAAACAAACCCTATAGACAAAAATGTTTTGTATCCCAGTAATTATTTTTCTCATATTTAAAATATACCTTTAAGACATTAAAGATAGCATAAAAGCAAACATAGATCTTTTAATGTTTTTTTTATAAATATAGATAAACAAAAAGACTAAAGACTATCTGGGGCGAAATTTTATTTCTTTATTTTTTTAGGAATTTAACCCAAGCGCAGGCAGGGCACATATCCAATCCCAAACGATTGGATATGTGCCCGGTTGACGATAAACTTGCCACTTATCACATTGTAGGACTTAGTATCTTCGGCCAGTCGTGGGTGTAGTGTAGTGTGGTTGTGCTTCTGCCTACGTCGTCAGGGTTATGGGCGTGAAGATACTACACGAAACTGTAAACTTACATGAAATAATTACTCATATCAAAGTCAGTTTTTGCAGTTTTACTTCTCTTAATTTCTAAGCAGATTTGTTGCTTATCAATAATTTTGTTAAGTGAAAATAACTAAAGGTATCTGCCTAATAAAATGACCTTATTATGCCCATACGACAACAACTCGAGTGTTTTAGTTAATAAAGCGTTCGAAGGCTAAGATGCGCAGTGTCCTTCGGTATAGCTGGTATTTTGACCTCCTTTCGCATTTCCACGCCTACTCAAGCTTACGCTAGTTCATAAATACAATCATACGTACATTTTTAAGTAAAGTAAGTATGAGGTATAGGACCTTCAATTTTCACGCTTTGATACCTAAAGAAGAAAGTATCTTCACGCCTATATCTATCCCTGAAGGGATAGATAGAGGCATAACCAGGGCACCCATGACTATCTAAAGAAACTAAGTCCTACAATGTAATGGATCCTATCGTCAACCAGGCACATATCCAATCCGGAGTAACGTTTTTTTTGTTAGAAAATTGAAAATACGTGTTTTCTATTTTTTTGTTACTCGACAAGGGGATCGAACCTGTTAACTCAAGAAGTTAAGTCCGGACCGCAAGACCACAGAGACGATTTGATACATATATTACTTTTTAATTTATCCTCCGGGTTTGCTAATATCTAATCTAATATTTAATCTTTATATAATCCATAATCAGTCTTAAAAAAATTTAAAATTATTGAGACAGGATGTGACGATCCCATTGTCTGCCTGAGGTTACTACATTAGTTTGCTAGCCAATAACTGGGCTCAGCCAGATTGGCACCACTGACTTTCCTATTCCTATTCCTAATATCGTACTCACCTTAACATGTTCCTTGCTGGGAAGAGTAGCACGTAGACTTGCACACTTCCCTTAAAATCAATCTATAATATATCGATTAGCATAGTATAGGATAATAGCGCATAACGAGATTATTTTACCATCTGGAACATGCCATTATGATAAAACATTTTTTTGATTTTCCGGGCGAGTTGCTGCGAAACTCTACCACTTAGTCACAAGTTACGGAGTTAGTGACGGTAAGCCTGTGCAGACATTTAAATGTTCATCACACAAATGTCTGCTCCCGTCGGGAATCGAACCCGAACGTCGCGTTTGATCAATGTAGTTAGGCGTGTGCGCAGGTACATACAAACATATATACATATCTTCACGCCAAGTCCCTTACGTGGTAGGCAGAGAGTATCGAGTGCAAGACTTCACGATTCTGACAAACAAACAACATAAAGGTGGTTAGCACAAATGACACAAAACTTGCTCAATGTTACTCAATACCTATAAAAAATCAATAATTATGAAAAAATTGCGTCTATCTTGTCTCTTGATGTAAAACCTTGTCAGTGCCATTGTAATGATGGCATTACATGATGCCTTAATGACACATTATGTTTGTGCCTGATTGAAAGACATATCGGTTACAAGAGATTACATTTCGTACATGAGATATACATTAACTTGATATGGATTTACTAGCTGATTTATGACTTACTTTCTTGCAATTTATTAATGAGCTGGTGATTCTGGTTTATATTATTAAGTCCCGATGGAAAAATAGGGTTGTTACAAGTTTGGTGAGCCTGTGCGTGTGTGTCTACCTGTGGCATCATAACCCCTGAATGGATGGACATATTTCCACGAGGATTTTTTGATTAAAAGCTGGCGTAACGAGCCTGTGTGTGTCTATCTGTGGCATTGCTACCCCTGACTGGCAGACACGAACATATTATTTTAAAGCTCACGTGAGCTGAATATTGCCAATCGGTATTCAAAACAATTGTCGGGTTTAAAGGCTATTTTTAATTTTATGATTATTTGTGATATAGTCATTTATTTACAGGAAACACATTACACATTACAGGAAAAAAGAGATTATTTAAAGCATCTATCACAATCAAAATCGCATTAAAATTTCATTTTGACTTTTAAACTACTAGTATATTCTTTATATGTTTTGTCTATGTGAACATTGGGCGTCGCAAAATCGCAATAAAAGTTCATTATGACTTTTAAAATCATAGTCTATTCTGAATGTGTTTTGTCTATGGGAACACTGGGAAAAGTTCATTACGAAGTTTAACCTCCTAGTTTATTCTGTACGTGTTTTGTCTTTTGAAACATTGGGCGTCGCTAAATTGTATTAAAAGTTAATGATGATTTTAAAACTCCTAGTATATTCTTTATGTGTTTTGTCTATGAGAACAGTGGGCGTTGCAAAATCACATTAAAAGTTCATTATGACTTTTAAACTCCTAGTATATGCTGTATGTGTTTTGTCTATGGGAACACAGGGCGTCGCATAATTGCATTAAAAGTTCATTACGACTTTTAACTCCTAGTCTATTCTGTATATGTTTTGTCTATGGGAACACTGGGCGTCGCATAATCGCGCAAGGTTGAAGGGTAATTAAACCACACAGCTATTTTAAATCGAATTGTCACGCTATTCTCGGTATTAGCTCGTATTCCATTGACCCAAATCGATGAGTCAATTCAATAATAACTGCCGGCAAAATGCACCGCGTTTCCGCTACATGAAATTATCATTTATTGATTATGTCGTTTTGTATATGTAAATATTGTAATAAAATGTTTTTGTGACAGGCTTTAATTTTTATTTTATACACATCAAGGGAATTTTGAATGTGTTTTTTTATTGAAATATTACAATGTTAAATCAGATTACGATCAGATTCATTTTTTTATCATATCGTCATAACTATTATGAAAAGGATGAATTTTGATTTATCTTGATTTTTTGAGTTTCGGGAAGCAACTTTTCCTTAACTTTCATACAAATTTACTTTTTATTTATATAACAAAGTATAAAAGTAAACTCACTATGAACCTATACTTAAATAAAACGATCTTTGTTCAAAGTTTACTATTAATAATTAATAGAAAAAATTCCGATTCGGTAGTAGATTTATTATTATATAGAAGTCACAAGTGACTCTTGTAGGTGTATGTGAAATAAAAATGATTTATTATTAATATAATTGTTATTAGTGTCCGTAATACAATACACATATAAATTAAAGTTAGCAAAAGAATAAATCCTAAATACCTACAAGATGTCTTATATATGTATATAAAATTCTCGTGCCAAAATGTTCGTTCCCGTATACCTTTGAAACGGCTTAACCGATTCTCATGAAATTTTGTGAGCATAATGAGTAGGTCTGAGAATCGGCCAACATCCATTTTTATACCTCTAAGTGATAAGGGTGGCTTACCCTATTTTTTTTCTAAAATCACTTTAAAAATAGCAGAATGACGTCTGCTGGGTCAGGTAGTAATGATATTAAAATGTAGACAAGTCCTAACTACACATAGCACCTTGTTTTTATGCTTGTTCTCATCAATCTCTCATACTTTATACCTTTAAATGAGCAATGCTTGTGTATATATATAATTGGAATCTCGGAATCGGCTCCAACGATTTTCATGAAATTTAGTATGTAGGGGATTTCGGGAGCAATAAATCGATCTAGCTAGGAATCATTAAAAAATAATACCCAGCAAAGCTCGGCCATCTAGATATTAGTTCTAAAATTACTTAATGTGTATTTTAAAGTCTGCTGTTTTAAGGTCCGTGTCTGGTGAGTAGAAACGACCATCTGCCTTTCTGTTAGGTAGCTTGTAAGACCAACAATACCACTGGTGGTCGAATACTTTGCAGCAACTTTCCGGATGAAGATCCAACGCCTAACCCGTTCCTGCTGCCGTAATGACTCTATCATGTTCCAGTTCAGAGGTAAAGTAGCTGATAGACCTTCCATTCCGGCTTCAGGACACCCACGCACCTGTAACATTAATGTTATATTATATGTACCTGTTACATATCTATAACCACAGTTCTCTGTAACTATTACGAAGTCCGTGTACTTGTTCGATGACCTCTTACATAAAAAAGTCAATTACAATAATTATTAACAGTACAAGTGGTAAATTATTAACAATTATTAACATTAAAACTTTGTGGATTTCATTATTTTATGGTATTAGAAGGCAAACAAGCAGACGGATTTCCTGATGGTAAGAAATTCACGCCGCCTAGAGACACCAAAGGTGGTAATGGTGCGTTGCCAACCTGAGGCTGGGATGTTAGGCGCCGAGCAAAAGTTTACCGGTTACTTTACCCTCCGAACCGGAACACGTAATGACGTTATGGCGGCAGGAATAGGTAAGGCGGTGGTACCAATACGGGTGAGTCGCTGCGAAACTCTACAACCTAGTCAGATGTCATGGTTTTAGTGACGGTAAGCCTATGCTCGCCTTTTATTAGCTGCCTGGCAGGAAGGCAGATGGTCTATTTTGCAAAAAAGCCCGAACCAACACGGTGAAACATATAAAAAGTTTCGAAATTTAACCTTCAGCAATAATTGGAATCATGGAAATATTTTATTTTCTTTCCTAGTGGAGTCATTGAGTGATCTAGAACTGTTCAACAGTACTCCAACAGTAGTAAAACTAGACACCTTATGCCTATTCCTGTTGCCATATCACCAGCCCTCGCCATTGACGTGTTCCAGTTTGTGGTAAGGTAGCCGGTACCTGACCTGACCTAGGATAATATAGTGTTTAGTGACACTGAGGATCACTGAAATAAAATTACACGCATACCAATTATTATCATCAGCTTCGCCGTCAAGACGTCAATTTTAGTCATCCAACTCTCTCTTTTTTATACCAACTAGTGGTCGCCCATTGGTCGAAATTCGACCAAAATGAATTTTAATATCTTGTTGATAAGAGCGCCATCTTTATTTCTCAAGACCTACTACTTTGTTTTCAAACTTTTTAGTGCGCTATATGTGACCTTTTATCGTTATCATCAATATATTTGTTCGTGTGTGTCAAATGCATAGTAGTGTGGGTAATGTTTTATTTATTGATTTAATGTACTTTATAACCGTTATTATTAAAAAATATTAGCGTTTTGCATTTCTCCTACACATAAACTATAAGTGTCCCAAATTTCATGTTCCTGCGTCCGCGCAATATTCGTAAAAAGGGGTCCAAAGTTTTGGCATCACGTATTAATTTTATATAAGATTATCCTATATAGGCTTAGCTCCCAGTACATTTTTTGTCATTAAGAGAGATAATACATGCACTGCACATCCTTACGTGGTGTAATACAAAGTCGCTTTCCACTGTCTGTCACTTGTATTACTTGTATGTATGCTTTGATCCTTAAAATTACGTAACAGATTTTGATACGATTTTTTTTAGTAGATAAAGTGTTTAAGAGGAAGGTTTATATGTATGATAATATATAAATTTGTCCAACCGAGCAAAGCTGGGATGGACTGCAAGTTACAACTAAACTAGCAACATAACAAAAATCAACAACAATGCAAACACTACTAAAATTGTTCCTAATTCAACAACCATAAAACTAAAATTCTTACTAATTTAACAACCTTTTAATTTGACAAAGTTATACCAATTAATATTTTATACGACATGAGCATCAAGGCAGAAAACTAAATGATGTTAAACTGACACTTCTGTTTCACTTGTCACTCGTTAGTCGCTTAGTTATTACGGTGATACGATAATGGAAATGACTTACGTGACTAAAAGTGTTATTTGTCACAAATGCACGTGAATGCAGCTAAAGTCATGCTTTTAGTCGTCTCTGTTTCACAAAAGAACTGTCCGCGAGATTGCTCCACATGACTCGTGGAAAGCTGGCCTATATTTTGGACAAAGGATTAGTACAACGAGTAATAGTGACTGCCTATTGGGCGGTCTTACCGTGGCACAGTTCTACGTAGTCTTTTTATCTAGAACATTGGTGTAGGTGACTTAAAATGTCTACAGTGTTTATGTCATGACCTGGATTCTTTATTTCAGAAACATGATTATAAGAACACATAGTAAATTATTTATATATGTCAGGAGTGACTAAGGTTATTGGTTTACTCCATTAGTCTTAAAAACTCGCAGACTCGCAGGAAACACCCCGATTGCTGCCTTACCTATTCTTGCTGCCATAGCGTCTAAAGTTCGTTATTGTCGTGTTTTATGTATAGAAGGTTTTATAGCTGATAAACAAGCACGTGTGACCTAATCATTAGAAGGTTAGCCCGAAAAGGAGAAGAATCAGATGCACCGTGCTGCCTGGGACTGGTATACACGTTTCGAAAATTATCAAAATTTTAGGTGTTATAGTAAACTGACATTGGACGCACAAATTGCTAGCACTTACAAATATGACGTAAACATTCATAAACGCATTTCTCCACTGAGCGTCCAGACAATTCAACGTTTATTGGAGTCTCACTCTTTCAGGTTAAGGTAAAGGCATATTATGCTGGCAATGACTTCCAATCAATGAGAGGGCTGACGATCTCGCCAAAGAAGCTGCTTTAAAACTCAGGAAATGCCCAACTTTGGGGCGTACCCTGTCTCACGGGTCAAGCGCCTAATCCGAAAAGAGGCGCTTAATGCATAGAACAGGAGATACTAAGCGGAAGAAGCAGCAGCAACTATTAAGATATTTTTACCGAACTCCATAAAAGTGTATACGATCATTAGGGAAATCAAGCCAACAAACATTTTGATACCAGTAATGACAGGTTACTTAGGCTTCGACGAGTATTTGTATATTATGTGTGTGACAATGAAAGCAGTGAGACAGTGGCACACATTCTTTTCGAACGTCCAATAAACAGCAGAGAGCGATTTTAACTGGAGCTAGAGATAAGCACACAAACAAACACATAAAATATTAGCGAAATTGTAGCTTATAGAGAGCAAGTTTTAAAATGTTGCATCTACATGGCGGCCAATGTTATTAAAATAAATAAAGTTTGAAGATAATATAATTACATATACTTAAATATAAAAGTATTGACTCAAAAAAGTATAAAATAATCTTAAGCAAAAAAAATTTAATAGAGACCAGAAACAAATTATATAAAAAATTAAGTGTTGATTATGATAAATAATAATAGGACAAAAATGGAATTAATTAATATAGATAAGAAAACAGAAAAACAACAGACTATAAATATTGTAACCCCTAAATAGAGAACGAAAATTCAAAATAAAACAGAATTGAATAGATTAATAGGTACCCCTCCATGAAAAACAGAAAGTAAGAACGAAAAAAAAATAGAATAAAGTATAAGTGTACCAGATCCAAGAAAGTGTGAACTAGTATGAAAAGTTAGCAGACAAAAATAGACTCTTACAAAGTTAAAGGAAATTATAAAAAAAACATTAGCAAGAGGCAATATTTTCCAGCAATTAGTGTCAGACATAAAAGCACTAACGTTTTTTTTTATATAGCATTTAAGTACCTAACAAGTGTATTTTTAGTTATCATAAAGCCTATTTAAATTTTATTACAATCCGTACAAGCGTTAAAACTTAATTGAAAGTTATCACAAAAAAGTACCTAACAAACTTTAAAACTTGATTGAATTAAAATTTAAAAGAAATTGAATTTTTTTTTGAAATTGAAAATATTTATTTGAAACAATTATACAATTACAACGATAATAACTGTATTAGTCAGAGACTGTGTCGCATTTATTAACGCCACCTCCGGAAACCAAACGGAAGTTGTTCCAATAAGGATAAATAAAATTAACTAATATAAGTAATCTTGAAAGTTGTGTATGTGTGTGTATGTGTGTTGTGTTGTGTGTTGTGTGTTTGTGTGTGTGTGTGTGTGTGTGTTTGTGTTATAGATAGAAGTCGATATTTTTTAACATATTTAGTACGATAAAATAACATTTTGTTGAAAAGGCTATCATGGGCTGTAATCGTATTAAGGATTTGCCTTTTAGAAAATCAATTTTAGATAGTTTCTTATTTTCTAAATACAGCTGCTCCACAAATGGGAGACATCCAGTTCTTAAAATATATTGGTTAGGTGCTCAAAAATGTAGACCCACGACAGCCTTTTGAACAATCGAATACTGAAGAACTAATTGCATTTGTAGTAGGAAACAGCTTACACATCTGGCATAATACAAACACAACAACAACATTATATTTCAAACGAGCGAAAACTGAAAGGTCACTAAGTAAATTAAAACACAATTTCCCATGGCCTCCAACATAAAATACAACAAAAAATTCTACAAAAATGCTGACAATGTTGAAATTTTTAATAGTTTCGAAGTTCTTCGAGTAATTTCCTTCATATTCTTGAAATCATAAGAGTCTCTTAAAACGGTGTGAGCACCATTGAATAATTATGCAGTGCAAATTCATCGATATTACGAAGCCTTGTTTCCATATAACAAAGATATACGCATAAATTGAATAGATGGGCCAAATGTAGGTCAGTGCCTCGACCTACACGTCTCTTGTGTCGGGCCGAATGAAAGGGGAACCTAACGAAATGGGTGCATTAGATTAATTAATACAGTTGTATGCTTCAGGTTACGATATGTGTCTCTTGGGTGCAGAGCGGAAATTTTCACGGCTTATCTGATGTCATACGCTTTCCACTAGTTCCATGTCTATGTTGAATACGCTTTTTATATTTTTACCGTTATTCTGGTTGTAACTTTGAGGAATTAAGTTATTCTGATACAGTTTCTTGATATTAGTGTAGATTAGTCATACAAAACATTAAAACTTTTTTATCAATTTAATTGCGTTGTCGTTAATCATCCACGAAAGCGATTGTTTTAATATATTACCCCCCTTAGTAATAAAACTTACGCGCCCGTTGAACTAGTGTGTATCTTCACTTTTGCTAACAAAAAATGAAGCTACACGCAACATCAACGGGTGCGTAAGTTTTATTAGTCAGCGGGTATATGTGTAAGCTATTGCAAAAATCTGTTGGCGTTCTTGAGCAGCAAGTTAAAAAAAGGAACTCCCTATTTTGTAAAAAAAACTTCCTGCGTTTTTGGTTGCTTATTATAAGAAAAGTTGTTGACAAAAGTAAGTTGTTTAGAAAAGTCGTTAGGATTAAACCTAATTATATTTTGTTCAAATATTTAAAACATAATATGTTATAAATCTTAATAATAAATTTGTATAATTTTAAAGATTTTTGCACACCATAATATGGTAGAATATGTTGGTATTGACGAATATCTTTTGTTACAGCTTTTAACTCACATTTTCAGCAAATAAATAAATTTCATTTTTCAAATAATTAAACTAGTTATAAATATGAATAATTGGCTTAAAAGATAAAGTGTATGTAATTAAATAATATTTTTTTATTAAAATATTAAAATATGGTAGAATATGTTGATATGCTTAAATATTTTTGTAACATCTCATTTACACACATATTCCGCAAATAAATAATTTCCTTTCTTTCTAGATAAATTTTCTCTATATTTACAAACAACAAATATTGGAAAATAAACAAAAAGATATGAAAGAAATATGTATTTTTGATTTTGTCTAAAATTATTGAAAAAAAAGAAAAGACGGCAGACGGCAAAAAAAGAGGGGTGTTCTACGTTTGATGTATACACTTTGTCTAAGGCTGGATTATATCGTCCAATTTAAACTTGGTCAACGTAAAAACGCGTTTAATTAACTGTCAAGAGCGTCAATAATGTAAATTTGACTATCAAAGCAATTTTGGTTAGGTACTCGTACATATTGTAAACAATTGTAAATGAAACTTTCACCGTGTTGGTCCGGGATCCTTGCAGAATAGACCATCATAGGCTTATGGCATAGGCTACGCTCGCCTTTTACGAGCTGCCTGGCAGAAAGGCAGATGGTCTATTCTGCAAAGAAGCCCGGACCAACACGGGGGGCATATAAAAATATAGTGTACAAAGCTGAATATAATGCTAAATAGAATTTTCTACCAGTCAGTCACACCGTGCTCAGAGACGTGAAATATCTTTTAATTAGCCATTTAATCGACATTTTCAATAGAAAATTGTGATTTAAAGACAGATTAAATGTTAATTCACGTCTCTGAGTGAGGCCGTGAATCATTTCCTGAGGCAAAAAATCTTAAGCCCACTTAATGACTTCTGCCAATAAGATTTAGAAATTATTAATTAAACTTTAGAAGTAAGCTGTTTAATCGTTGTGAAATATAAGGATGACCTATAGAATATATATTTTAACAGATTATATTTAAAATGCACTTTCAAATTATAAAAGCAAATGACGATTTACTGATAAAAATACTACTAAAATGTTAAATTTAATATTGTGTGCAACTGTAAATTTAAAGTCATTTAACCTTGTTAAACGGTAACTCAGGGTTTAATATTTAACCCAGGAACTTGCAAGGGGTCATAAAGGAAACAAATATCAACAAATGTTCTTATAATCTATAATATAAAAATGAATCGCTAAATGTGTCAGTAATCGCAGAACTTTCGAACGACTGGACCGATTTGGCTAATCCTTTTTATATCGTGTTAGTTGTTATCAGGACAAGGTTCTCATGAAGAGAAAAACCGGGAAAACTGCAGGAAAAACAATGCTTTATTTTTCCCATATAAACTGAACGAGTGGAACGAAGTTCCCCGGAACAGCTAGTTATTAATATGAATAACAAAATTTATTTTATTTATCTCAATATCAAAAAAAAGTTCTTCGGCTTCTGATTCATTTCGAGTGACTCGTCGCTATTTAGACTCATAAAAACGATCACAGAAACTGACATGATGCTTAGAAGCTATTCAGTTACCTATTTTAAAAAAGAAAATGCAACAAAATCAAGAGTTTGTATGTATATCTGTTAAAGACATTTTTGAAATAAAACTTGTACTTTTCCATAATACACTTGATTGAACAATATAACATTTCAATGTGTTTGTGTGTGTCTAAGTGAGTTTATGTATTTATAATATCGCCTCTGTAGTCTAGCGGTCCGGGTGTTGGACTTGACAGCACGAGGTCCCGGATTCGAATCCCGGGTCGGCTAACAAAAAGAAAATTGGATTTTTCCAATTTTCTAATAAAAAAAAATGTTGGTCGGGATTGGAAATGTGCCCGGTTGGCGATAGGCTTGCCACCTATTACATTGTGGGACTTAGTATCTTCGGCTAGTCGTGGGTGCCCTGGTTGTGCCTCTGCCTACCTCTTCGGGGATATGGGCGTGAAGATACTTTTTTTTATAATATTCATATATATTTTCATAAAGATAAATAAATAAATATTCACGGACATGTTACGCAAATTGAATCTCACACCAAAGTAGGAAATTATATGCTTTTGGGATGGGTGTTACTCAACGATACCAATACATAGAAATACTTAAATAGATATCAGAATAAATTTAATAAACACCCAGCCCCGGAAATGCAGACATCTAAATATTCATCACACAAATGCCTGCCCCAATCGTAAATCGAACCCGAGCCTCGCTGTTGATCGGTGTAGTGAGGCGTGTACGCCACTCGACCAACGAGACGGTCATTATAATAGTCATTATAATATTGTCAGACGTCATATCTTCAATATCAGAAGAATTTTCTACGTAATATTTTCTTTTTTCTAATAGCCAAACATGCTACATTAAAGTAACACAAAAAACAAAAATTAAATTAAGTATGATGACATTTAAAAACGGTTTCGTGATCATCCATGAACAAACAAAAAAACAAACAACAATTTACTTTTCGAATTAAAAAAAATATTTTGCTGTGCTTAATTGTGCTTAATTTTTGGTGAAATCCTTTTAATAATTTTGATAAAATCATGTTGCAAGCTTTTGACTTTAACGAAATAAAGAAATATCTGTTAGTGTTTAAGAACCTTTAAGATCGGGGATCTCGAAAGTTTTTTTATGATACTAAGGTTTACTTGCACGTTCCTGGGTTAAGTAATTAACACTGAGTTAGCGCCTAACTAGGGTTAAATCATCTTATATTTGACAGTTTAACTCAATATTAAATGTAACCCGGGAATATGCAAGTGGTCCTTACTAAATGTATCAATCTCAAAATAACGTTATTACATGTATGTAGGTACAAAAAAAAATCAAATCCGTAACCCCCAAAGGCAGAGGAACAACCAGGCACCGTACCAATAGCCGAAGATACTAAATCCCACAAAGTAATATCGCCAATCGGGCGTATATTCAATCCCGGGCAACGCTGTATTTTTAGAAAATATTTTTAATTAATATTTTTTTCATATTTGATATTTTCCATCGTCGGCGCTTGGTAAAACTTCCAAATATTCATATCTTTACATGAAGAAACACTTGTACTGTTTTAAGTATCACTTATAATTTATTATTTTGTCAATAGCCTACCTTATACAAAATTATCAGGGCTAAAACTTAAACTATTTACAAAATAATAAATTATACGTAATACGTAAAACAGTACAAGTAATGTATGTAGTAGTGTGTACGGTGTGGCGACGCGTCGCCACGCGTAATCGATAATATACGATATCTAAAATAGTACGTCTACGTATTAGTCTAAAATCATAATATTTTATTTTATCATTGTGACATATTTAGCTCCTATCAGAATCTGTTCTTTTCTGAATATTACTTTTACAAAATAATGTCGATATTTCACATCTGCCAGGCGTCCCGTGACGGCTCACATTTTTTATATTTAAAGGTATGAATTTTTTTGTTGCTTAACCCGGATATCTACCCCTCGACCACAGATGCAATCAAAGTACGTACATTTCATATAGAATCTGTTTATACTTTTGTTTGTTGTGACATTGTAAAAAATTTTTGGTTTTTATTTCTACGTCGAAATCATACAAATGATTGGAATGAAAAACTCAGACACAGCCGTTGCAATTCCGATTTAAACTGAATATTTATTTGGATGGAAATATTTTTCATGTGAACTTTTTAATCCATAAATAACAAGGTTCGAGGTTGTAAGAACTGTTTACTAATATTTTGTAATATGTTTGGATTTATGAAAGTGTTAAAAAAAGTATCTTCACGCCCAAATCCCTGAAAGAGTTAGCAGAGGCCAACCACGACTAGCCGAAGACACTAAGTCCCACAATGTGATCCACCCCAGGGCTCCCATCCTATCATCAGGGCTTTGAAACTACAGATAAAACTTTTTATCTTTAGTTTCAAAGACATAATGATGCTGTAAAAAGTGAAACCGGTCGGCTGAAGAGTAGCGTAAAGTGTTGAATAAAGTGTATAGTGGATGAGTACAAGTGTTTTACTACGAAAAGTGTGTATACAATGGAATTCCACCAAGTGCCGACGATAGCAAGTATAGATTCTATTCAGCTATATCCTTTCTAAACAATTTTTTTACAAGTGTTTTACTCCGAATAAGTGTGGATATTTTTCCTCCTAATTTCCTCCGTTTTTTGAACTCAGATAAAAATAACTACTTGTGTCACAAAAGGAAAACTGTTAAATAAGGCACTTCCTTAAGTATGACAAAACATTTATTTCTGTTCATATCTACAATTAAAGCAACCTTTGAACATTTGCTTTGTATTTAATTGAACATGGAAATAAACATTTCGTCCAAGTTTTTAAAGTTAACACGATTCACGCAACTCGATAAGGCACGCTACTGAGGGGAAATTCAAATTTCATTTACGAAATTGCAGAAAAATACACCTTATCTTATAACAAACCTAGACATTTACAAAATTGACATGTCAACATGTTTTACTAGCTGCAACACATAATTTTGCCCACTTTTGACGTGACAACGTCTTATAATTCGATAGAGCCGACTGCACTCACCAAAAAACATGACTGATGCGGCGTTACCTCGTTCTGAGGCGTTCAATTTTAAGGCTAGAAGTGCAAGCGAGAGCGCGGAACGAGCGACAAAGAGGCACAATCGGCGTCCGTTCTTTTGACGCTGTCATGTTCAACTATCGTCAGCACAGAACAATATTACTCACAGAGATCGTTAGTAAACCGACTCTACAGACAACCGCTTTTTTTTATTTAACAATCAAGTTTCAACGATTTCATTATCGCTTACACACATTTGCAACAAATTTAAAGACGTGCGTCACCGTGTTGGTGGAATGTGTGGGGGCGAGGTCGAAAGGGCAGATATTTCAAAGCATTCTGGCTGATCCCATATCGGATGCAGCTAGAATGATTTCTGATTTTATTTAACGTAAATTTGTAATCACAATATTGCTTTTTGCTATATACGTAAGCGTCAATAGATTTGACATTGCTACATTGTGTGCAAAAACTCTTTAAATACCTAAACAAAAAAAAATAGCGCTGGGTAATAAACAGATTTCAAATAATTTATTATTGATATTTTTTAAGTGTTTGATCAGCGACCAAACTTACGGCTCTCTTGATGGTAAGACATAACCGTAGCCTACAAACACCATAGATGTTGTAGGTGCGACATCCCTAGCCAAGAGGCCTGTTGTGCAAGACAATTGCCTCCCCTACCCTCCAAACTGGAACGTGAGACTGTCATTAAGGCGGCAGCAATAGGTATGGCGGTGGATCCCTATCCGGGTGAAACTTTCCCGGGACCCGGGCAAGTTGCGAATTCTACTATTTGTAGTCTTGTTGGTAAAAACCAGTAACCTATGCTCGCCTCTTGCGAGCTCAGCAGGGAGGATGATCTATTGTACCAAGTGGATCCGGACCAACACGGGGATATTAACTGTAAGCAATAATAAAATCTTTGAAATCTTGTTAGTGTTAAATTTTGGCAGGTACTTTTGTTCGTTTACAAAAACCGACTTACCTAAGTTCTAAATACATACATATTGTCTTCTTTTCTCTAAAATTTACAGAGAATGATTGGAAGTAATAAAACATAGCAATGTTTAAATATATTTAAACATTTCAGTACTTATGATAAGAAATTGTTATATACCCTGAATTCAAGAATACAAATGCAAAGTTTGTTTTTAATGTAAATGATGAATTACTGATATAACTTGAAAAATATCGGGACAGCTACCAAGCTACATTTTAAATGTCTAAATAACTGTCCCTCGTGTAAATGAAAACTTTGTCTTTTATTATTATCTACATGAAAATATGAACAATTCACAGAGATGTTCACATAAAATGTTTTTTTTTGTTTATGTGGGAACCAGTTTTATGATTTGTTTACGTTATAACCATGGATCTTGTATTTTATGTTGGATTAAAATTACTTATAAATAGTTTTTTTTTTAAATTCATAGATGGAAAGTGTTATCGATTACGAAACGTTTTTCAAAATTTGGCTGGTACTTTTAGTGTCATCCTATATAAGCTTTCAAACGTTTTAAAATTCTATGTTGATTAATATGAGTGAAATTTTAAGTAACTATAGGCTACTCGCTCAGAGCAATACGAGCCTTTACTACATTTTAAGATTCAAGTTTTATTACGTTTTGTACATCAGTGAGTGTTCTGTACATTTTTTAAGACGTCGGAAGGCAAACAAGCAGACAGATTTCCTGATGGTAAGAAATTCACGATGCCCAGAGACACTAGAGGTGGTAATGGTGCGATGACAACCGGAAGCCGGGATGTTAGGCCTCGAGCAAAAGTAACTTTACTGGCTATCTTATCTTCCAAACCAGAACACGTCAATGGCAAACACTGTTGTTGTGGCGGCAGGAATAGGTAAGGCGGTGGTACCTGAATGCGAAACTCTACCACCTAGTCAGAAGTCACGGTGTTAGTGACGGTAAGCCTATGCTCCCCTTTTACGAGCTACCTGGCCGGAAGGCAGATGTTCTATCCTCGAAAAGAGGTCGGGAATAACACGAGGAAAACTAACTACTTTCTATAGACAACGTGTATGAAATTTACGCCGCCTAGACACCAAATGTGGTAATGGTGCGTTGTCAACCTTAGGCCGTGATTTTAGACCTCGAGCAAAAGTGACTACTGGCTACCTTAGCTTCCGAACCGATACACGTCAACAGCAAGCGCTGACGTAGTGCTATTACTTTGTTTCTGATCTGTGGTATAGGCTCTGAATTAAAAAGTGCAAGTGTGCGGTCGAGTGGAGTAATAACTGGCACCATTGTGTACGTTCCAGGTTGGCGGCAGCGCAGGAGGCGGCGGGCGCGCAGGCTCGCGCGGCGCCAGCTGATACCATGGGCGGCGCGCATCAGCCCGCTACTCCGGGGCCCAGCTCGCTCTTTATATTCTCCGACGAAAATCTTATACGGAGGTAATTATTTCTGAACCAATTTTGTGAAGTTGAGTTAATTTTTGGACAAATTACACAAATTGAAAAACAAACCAAAATAAAAATAAAATTATAGATACAAAAATCAATCCCCTTTTGGCGTGGTCTTTGCATCAGTAACAGATGGACCAACTTTTCTAATTCTTTTTCTACTGTGTTATTTATTGAGAGGACAAGGTTCTTATAATGAAAAAGATGGAAGGGAAAATTATAGGGCAAATGGGGAAAACCATATTTTAACCAAATTTTAAACTTACTGTTAGTAGCCAATAATGTCGAGCGATACGACGTTCGCTGGGTCGGCTAATATGTAACAAAAGTGAATATAATGAAATCCTAATATAGAATAAGTATGAAGCTAGGAATCGAACAAGTTTAACGAAAATACATGCATTCTGTGTAAATGGCGGAACGTTTGGAATTCATTCGTGTGTCATAACAATATTAAGACCTTAGAAAACGTGTCCGAGTTAGAAAAAAAATGAATGTAAACTCTAAGTAAGCAAATTATATGCTCGTTTGGGTATTACATTAACAATACATAGGAATACTTATACAGATACTAAAAAAATAAAATAAAGATCCAGAAAACCAGGCTGAATGACTGCCCCCGTCGCGAATAGAACCCGAGCTTGAGTACAGCTGAATTTACGCCATAGACATGTAAACAGAACAAGTTATGTGGATTTAAAGTTTTTTATTCTACAGTACAAATCCATGAACGCTTATCTATATAATCCATATTTTAGTATTTCTTTGTTCATTAAATGTCATTTTAAATTTGATTATAAAATTGTATAAAATGCCACCAAAATTAACTAATTTTAGTCAATAGATTCACGAAATTCCATAATTACGAAAAAAATGCAGACATCTTTTCTCTCTATGGCACCAGAAAACTCGTACATTGATTTTTCTACAGGTTAAATAAATTCTTAAGTTTTGGCGCCATCGAGAAAAAAGATGGCCGAAGTTTTTTAATAGCCCACACGGATCACTTCGTATCACTTGAAAATAACAGCTACTAATAGTTTGTATGGACTAAAGCATTGTTTTTTTCATTTTGCTTGCTATCTTCCCTTTTTTCACAACAAACAAAAACAAGCAAAATTGATCCATCCGTTCAGGCGTGATGCGATGCCTACGCGAAATGGGAATTCTCAATTTAGCAGATTAGTTCCGAAAAAAAATGTCAAATTTACGAATTTTACTAATAGCCACACTCAAAAATGTCGATTTACATTTAATCTATCAGTAAGTCCCAATTTTGTTTGAAAAATATTAACTGGAGTTTTGGGGCTATCGAGAGAAAAGATGGTCGAGGTTATTTCAGAATGATTGAATTTCGTGTTTATATTGAGTAAAATTAGTCAATTTTGGTGGGATTTTGTACAATTTTGTTCAGTGAAAGTGCACAAACGAAATAATCATGAAGAAATAAGCGTATCGCGTATTTCCCCGTAGCCGCCAAATCTCACTATATGAGCTTGGGTAATGAGTTCACCGCTTTACTTAAGACCCGACATGATTTTCATAGACGACTTGTGACTAATTTTGAATAATTGAAACCCGATTTTGGTAAATCGGTTAACTTGATGCAAATTTATACTCGACTAATGGCAAAATGCTAATGCCAATGCCAAAAACTAAAGAAATAAATTCTAATTAAAAAAGCTAATCACCACTGAAGTCACTTTTTGGCAGCATGTGCATAAACATCTGTAATTTTTTTATTACTATTAATTTGCATCTAGTTATCACACAATTCACGCGATTCCGAAAATCAGCCTTTTATTATTCATAACAGTACCTAATAACTAGTTCTAGTCCAAGCTCCTAATAACTAGTTCACCATAGTAACGCCAAAGTTGACTAATTTACTCAATATATACACGAAATTTAATAATTTTCAAAAAACAGCGTCCATCTTTTTTCCCGACCCCGCCAAAATTCCAACGTGAAAATTGACAAGATCTTTCTTAAAAAGTTTGAATTTCGAATCTTCAACCTGTTAAGTGAAAAAAGTGCTTATACGTCGCTAAACACATTACTGCTGCATCTCGGGTGCATCGTGAAATGGCTCGTGTGATGGAAAAGTGATCCGATAATCAGCCCGTACGCTCGACGGACTCATAATGAAACCCGTAATTACATTTGACGTAAACGGAGACGATCCTAAGCTGAATATTTACTAGTAATTTAATCTGTATTAAGTTCCGTTATTAATTTATGTTTGTGAAGTGGTCTTGAGAGAAAATATGTTGGGGATATTTACGATTTTAATGTTGCTTTTTGTTTAAAAAAGCGATGGTGTTGTGTTCCTTAAAGTATACATTATACTACGAATTATTAAGATACATACATTAAATTACAAGTTGAAAGACTAACAGTCGGACTCAGAGGCGTGTATATAAAAAAGTCGTGTTAGTTACACTATTTGTAACTCAAGAACGGCTTAACCGATTTTGCTAAAAATTGGCAGGGAGGTAGCTTGGAACTAGTATAAGTACATAGGATACTTTTTATCCCGTTGAACTGCGAGGAAACTAGAAAAAACATTTTATTTTTTCTCATACAAATTGAACTGGTGGAACGAAGTTTGTCGGAACGGCTATATCTTATAATCGATATACATTTTCAATACACAATGGAAACTCAATGATAGATTAAATGTTAATTGATGTTTTTGAGTGCATTCGTCTGATTGGCATATATTCATTCAAGTCCCTCTGCGGTACAGAGTACGTATCGAGTGCCACATATTACTATCCTATATACAACTAGCTGTTACCCGCAGCTTTGCTCGCGTAGCAGTTAATACATTTACTGAACTTTCTCAAATTTGCATACAAACGTTCAACCCCTATCACCTCCTTAGGGGCAGTATTTTCAGCATGGTTTAAATAGGTATATAATCTTTTTGAAAAAGTAGCATAAAAATAAATAAATTACGTGTTTCTTACTTAAAAAGTGACGGTCTTCAATACAAACTTTCAACCCCTCTTTCACCGATTGGGGGTAGAATTTCCAAAATTCCATCCTTAGTGGGTGTCTACTCAATAAAACTACCCTACACATCAAATTTCATGGCTATAACTCTAACAGTTTTGGCTCAGCCGTGACGAATCACCCAGTCAGGATATGATATATATATATATATGTTTTATGATATTGGAAGGCAAACCAGCAGACGGATTTCCTGATGTTAAGAAATTCACGCCGCCTAGAGACACCAAAGGTCGTAATGGTGCGTTGCCAACCTGAGGCCGGGATGTTTGGCCTCGCGCAAAAGTAAGTTTACCGGCTACCTTACCCTCCAAACCGGAACACATCATGACGTTATGGCGGCAGGAATAGGTAAGGCGGTGGTACCAATCCGGGCGAGTCGCTGCTAAACTCTACCACCTAGTCATATGTCACGGTGTTAGTGACGGTGAGCCTATGCTCGCCTTTTACGTGCTGCCTGGCAGTAAGATGGTCTATTCTACAAAGGAGCAGTACCGGAAAAATTAGAATAGATTTCATTTATCTGAGAAGACAGCCAGAAGCATACCGCTCATTTGATAGCGAGAGACAACAGTGGCTTATAGATGCTATAGATGTTATTGGTGCGCCGCTGTACAGTGTCCGAAATATTTTGTTTTATATTGATAATTTCTAAACTGAACTCAAAGAAAGAGCAGCTCGTAAGAGGCGAGCATACTGGTATTACCAACTACACAACTGCTGATAGAGTACTGAGCAGCAACTGGCCAGGGTAAGGATCCATCGCCTAACCTATGCCGCCAAGTATAATGTCATATTCCAGTCCGAAAGATAGTTCTGCCAGTAGACTTGCACAATTAGGCCTAACATCCTGACCACTCGACGGCGATGCACCTGCAATGTTCATGGTAGCTAAAGGCTACGAATACCTCTTAACATCAAGATAAGCGTATGCTTAAGCCATAAAAATGTATTTATTTGGAACCCAAATATTGATATAACTTTTGAGATTTTCGACTCCCGGGTCAGTCAACAAAAAAACAGAACATTTTCCTAATATAAATAAGGATGCCCGGGATTAGATAGTATGTGCCCGGTCGACCGTAGGCTTGCCACCTATCACATTGTAGGACTTAGTGTCTTCGGCTAATCGTGGGTGCCCTGGTTGTGCCACTGCCTACTATCTCGGGTATATGGGTGTGAAGATACTTATTCCAATTTTGAAGAGAAAGCAGACTAACCTGTTCCTTGTTAAACTGTTACTTTATACCAAATTAGTAAAGCTAAATACTGTGCTAATCGTGGCTAATCGTGGCTAACCGTGGTTGTGCCACTGCCTACTATCTCGGGCATATGGGTATGAAGATAGATACTTATTCCAATTTTGAAGAGAAAGCAGACTAACCTGTTCCTTGTTAAACTGTTTCTTTATACCAAATTAGTGAAGCTAAATACTGTGCTAATCGTGGCTAATCGTGGCTAACCGTGGTTGTGCCACTGCCTACTATCTCGGGCATATGGGTATGAAGATACTTATTCCAATTTTGAAGAGAAAGCAGACTAACCTGTTCCTTGTTAAACTGTTACTTTATACCAAATTAGTGAAGCTAAATACTGTGCTAATCGTGGTTGTGCCACTGCCTACTATCTCGGGCATATGGGTATGAAGATACTTATTCCAATTTTGAAGAGAAAGCAGACTAACCTGTTCCTTGTTAAACTGTTACTTTATACCAAATTAGTGCTTTTTGGTGCTTAGTTTCTGTAAAGCGCCATTGCAGTTGCGTGTTGTTTGTGAGGTGTTGTTTTTGTATCCAGAGACCATAATTTTAATAAATACATTAATTATTTCTAATCTCATAAACCAATGATATTAGTTTTAAAGCTTTTGTTTTTTTTTGTGTACAACGAATGACTAAATAATATATAACTAGCCGTTTCACGCAGCTTCGCCAGCGTAACTTTGATTCTACTGCACCGATTTTGATAAAACAAAGCCTATGTCACTCAGGGATAATGTAGCATTCCAAAGGTGAAAACATTTTTGTAATCGGTTCAGTAGTTTTGGAGCCTATTCATTTCAAACAAACAAAAAAAACAAACATTTTCTATTTATAATATTAGTAGAGACAAATAATGTCAGGAGAAAAAATGAAGTAAAATGTTTCAAGCAATACAAATTAAATGTTTATTTAAAAAAATGTATATTCGTGTTTGTACACCTTGCAGTTTTAATTGACTTTGAAAAAAAAAAGATTATATGTTTGACTCCTATATTTTTGTATGTATGATAATCGGTTTCTTCGTCGTTTATGAATCAATTTTAAAATGTCGAATGCCAAATATTGTTTGCTGTTTTTGACATAAAACTACAAAAAAGCTTGATTTTGTGATATTTTTTCCTGTAGTCCATAATTGAAGATATACCTACCTATTTAAGAAAAAGTAACTGATGTAGATCAGTTGTTTCACGGAAAAACTGACAAGAACAAGAATAGCTCTCTTGCCTATAAGCCAATCCTTAATAGGAAATAGTCACCACTGGCTATGGTGAAAACATGTAAAATCATTACTTATTTTTTTAAAGTTTAGGTAGTTAACATGAATCGTGTTGTTGACATATTTGGTGGTGCCAATTTTCTTCATACCACGTTTGAAATGTTTAGTTATATAATTCAATAGTAGTAGATTGGTAATATTATTAATTATAAAAAAAAAGTATCTTCACGCCCATATCCCCGAACAGGTTGGCAGAGGCACAACCAGTGTACCCACGACCAGCCGAAGACACTAAGTCCCACAATGTGATAGGTGGCAAGCCTATCGCCAACCGGGCACATATCCAATCCCGAGTAACATTTAAAAAAAAAATTGGAAAAACCCAATTCTCTTTTTGTTGCTCGACCCGGGATTCGAACCCAGGACCGCATGCAGTCAAGTCAAACAACTGAACCGCTAGACCACAGAGGCGATCAATTAAAATTCAATAAAAATTATGAATTATATTTCCAGGTATACAAAGTTTATCATCGAGTGGCCGCCCTTCGAGTACGCGGTGCTGCTTACCATCATCGCCAACTGCGTGGTGCTGGCGCTGGAAGAGCATCTGCCCAACGGCGACAAGACCATATTAGCACAGAATCTGGTAAATCATATAGATCTAACATGGCTATATTCGCAGTTTTTGTAGCTTGTATTTTTTGCCCGCCTCGTTGGTAGAGTGGCAAGCGTACACACCTAACTAGACCAACCAATCGCGAGGGTCGGGTTTGATTCCCGATAGGGTCAAGCATGTAATGAACATTTAAATGGCAATAAATAAATTAAAAAGATTGAAATGTTATATAAAAACTAAATTATTAAATAAAATGTATTCTGGTATCTACTTGACTATATATATGTATTAATGTCGTTGACTACTACCCATAACACAGCCATTTAATCTTAGCTTGGAGTTAGATTCAATTTGTGTTATTTGTATATTTATTTATTTTACTAAAATGATTTTAATAATTAATGCCATATGAACATTAGTTCTGAACATAAGTCTTTCACCGTCGTATTAATAAACATGGACTAAAGTAGGAGTAAAATTAAGTTGATATTATAGTCTGTATCACATTGTAATAAAGAGTACAGCTGCAGGTTGAACCTTGGAGTACTTTACTCCGTAGTTTTTATAAGACGGCTAATGTTTATAGATTACTACCCCGTTGGTTGTGGTGTTAGCGGACACGCCCATTGCTCTGAACACAGACAAAGATTTTGTCTGGTTCCTGACTCGAGCAAATATGTGGGTTTAATCCAGAGAGGAAAATAAGAATAGTAAATAGATTTTTGCAGTGTATTATTATAAACAAACAAAAACATTTCCTCTTTATTTTATGTTTATAATCTAGATTCCAAGGTTTAACCATATTATTTAGTTTAAAATACAAGGTAAGGTAAATAAATATTACGTCCTTGGACAAATTATACAAATTGATATAGCCCCAAAGTAAGCAAATTGGATGCTTGCATATAGATATCTGCTAGTTAACTATTCTTATACATAGAAATAAATATATCCCAGTATAATTTTAATAAATACACAAACACAAAAATTAACACCCAGACATGACTGACCTACGCTAAAGAGCTATGTTGCCAC